>KV751352.1:5047449-5097224 GCA_001698575.1 Mola mola
CAGTCATATATCCTTTCTGCTGAGGAAAGTTTTTTCGTGACAGATAAGTACATGGATGTAGTTTATAATCTGATGCTGACCTCTGCAAAAATACTGCACCAATCTCCAGATCCTATAGTTCTACTTCAATCAGTACCAGAACAGGAGCAGAGGTGAACCATTTCTTCAACAAATGAAACCCTTGTTCAGCTTGGGGGGACCAGGAGAACTGCAACTTGGCAGAAGTTAAGGGGGCAGCAGCAATAGTGAAGTTTCATATACATTTCAGGTAGGAATTTGCAAATCCCCAAAACTTCTGAATATTACACCTTGAGGTAGGCGTAGGCCAATAAATAACTGACTGGATCTTGGCAGGGTCCATGTGGACTTTGCACCCCAAAATGATGTATCGCAAAAATTAAACAGTCTTATGAAACTACATTTCTCTGCTTTGACATAAAGTTGGGGATCAAGCAGTCTACAACACCTAATGCAAATGAGATAAATGAGTTTCCAAATCAGATTAAAATATCAATATGACATCTAGATATACAAAAACATTTTTGTTTAACATGTCCCACAAAAAATAAATAAATAAAAAAAACTATATTTACAAGTGCCTAAAACACAGCTAGAGCATTACTAAGACCAAATAGCATGACTAATTACTTAGACTCTCCATTCGGAGTGTTAAAAGCAGTTTTCAATTCATCCTCCTCCCATATTCTCACCAAATGACAGTCATTACATAAATCTAATTTAGTGAAATGAAATTTGAAATTTGCAACAAGTCAAAACCAAAGAAAATTAGATGAAGAGGTGTACCTGTTTTTGATGGTTACGTCATCAAGCCTCTGTAGTCAATACAAGGATGTAGGGAGACATCTTTCTTTCCCATTAAGAAGAATCTAGCACCAGCTGGAGAAGATGAGGGCTGAATAATTCCAGCCTTGAGAGTAGAATCGATGTACTACCCCATAGCTTCTTGCTCCGACGCAAAGAGGGAGTATAACCAATCCCGGACGAGATCTATGACAAAATCATACTATAGGTGAGGGGGTAGTCACTTAGCTTTAGCCTTGTTGGATGCCTTCCTTGAGGTCTCAGAACTGATGACAGGTCTTGAAATGAATAATTGTGATATTACAGAAATACAAACAAATAACCTTAGTTCTGCCAGGAAAACAAATGAAATGTGAACAGTAAACCAGTGAATTTATAGCTTATTTATCAACATTGTATTTAGATTTATTAATCGCACTTTGACTCATTTAACCATCAAATTGATTATTTATTTCTAATGAATTATGCACAGTGTGTTTATAGAACAGCATTTATACTCCCACCAAAATCATTAATTTCCAATATGGGAATTGTAATTTGGGAATTAGCATTTGCCTAGAAGCTTTTGCAAACCCAAATATACAAATATCTTTTGTCCTGGTGATGATTTACAACAATTACCCGAGGAGAGGATTTGAGAAATGAGCAAATTAAAAATATTGTTGTGTTGTAATAAATTATCATCAAAGCTGCAGTTTGTAATTTCTTTGAAATCAGTCATGAGAAATATGAAGAAGCATCTTTCCTCCCTCTCTGCTCCCCGTATCTGCCTCGTGGTCCCGCCCTGCAGTTCCCCTGCCTCCTTGTGAACACACCTAACTGCTCAATTTCCTGACTTCTGCAAATAATGGTGCTGCTCTATCAGGAAAAAACAAAACAAAACAAAAACTTAATCTTCAGTTGCAGTGGCCAAAGTGCTGGTCAGAAAATTATAGCATTTGAACATTTTATCACAATGAAATAAATGGTTACTTTATATTTGTTACATATATCACTGACAGCTTTTTGGCTTTGTACACTGAATATGCCATGCTGTGGCCATTGCAGAGGGTGTGGCTGGGGTCAGTGGCAACATTAGGGTTTAGACCCCCTTGGTAAGATGACCTCCATCACATCTAAGAGCTGGAAGCACGTTGGAAAACATATGTATGTCCACAACATGATCTATATGTAGTATGATTATTCATAAATCATTTGTTTTCCCCTGACCTACTGTCTTTCAGACTAGAATATATTCTTTGAACCACTAGCAGTGTCAGGAGATTCTGGGAAGATGTCTGTTGAGGGACTGAAATATAATGGACATTTAGCCACCATCTCCTCCTGGCAAGGACCACAACCAACCTTACTGGTATATTTGTGCAGGGTGCAGGGGAATGCACACAGATGTGGCAAAAAACCCAAATTAATTGGGAAAAAAAACAAAACTGTTATATGCTGCTTATCAGTAGTTTGAGGTATGGCAGTATGGGTACCTGGGCTGTGGACAAATCGTCAACCCGAGCTGCTGTGTGTGGAGGATCAGTGTCAGATACCCGGACCCTCATCACCAAAATGTGGGTTTTATCCTATGCAGACTATGAGAGTTCCCTTTTGAAGCGGTTTTCAAGGTGTCAATATATAAACCTCAGCTATTTTTTTTAATGTGTAATGTTATTTGTTTTATTTTAATTATTTATCAGTATTTGATATGGCTTGTTATATATTTTTTTTTACTGTATTCATAGTTGTTATTTCCATTATTTGCCAATTCTTGTTTTTTGTTTGTTTTTTTTTTTAAATAAATCCAATAAAAAATGAACATCTTATTTTCTTTATTGACATACAATATCAATTACTGGACTAATACTCTACAATTCATTTTGTTTCCAATGTTATTACCTAAAAAATATACATGAAATCACAATGAATATATTTACACAAAAATATTGCTAACATGGTCTTTATAACAAGACCACCACACATAATAATGATAGGTCTGCAGAATGTCCATGGTGTAAGAAGGGGGTGGGTCCAAGTTCAGGAGCAGATTTGCAGATGTTGCAGCTATTGATAGTGATAGTCCTTGGGCTAGTAAATGAGCAAAGAATAATATGATAAAAAAAAAAATGTATTCAGGTTGGTTGGACTGTCTCACTTCACGCTACAATGTTTTTTCCTGGAATTCATGATGAAAAAGAATTGCTCCTAAATATTTAACTCTATTGAGAAAATCCTTTGTGATGCCCCATTTTATAAGGCATGTAAGAATGAATTGCTCCGGAGGCACCTTAATCAGACGTGGAAGCCCTGTTATTCTAAATAAGAAAACTCACAGACTCTGAATTGAATATTGTGGCCATAGCCATAGTCCTTGTTGACCTTAATGTAACACAGCTTCCACTTCTGGGACACCTCATTAAACAGCTTCCAGTATCTGACAAAGAAATAACAGTAAAAACAAAAAACAGGAAGAGATATTTACTAAAATGATACATTTTTAGAATTGCTAAAATAAAAGTACACCACTCGGTACATTTTTCTCTCTGGTATGCTGGCCTTAACACATCTGCTTTAATGGCTTTATTTTTAATCATAAGGAACTTATTTAATGAATCTATCAGCTTTTCTTTGCACTGGTCAGTGAACATGGTGATTGTAGCTGTGTATATAGGTGGGTTAAGGCTGAAACTCTTGCTGGCATACATGACTGTAAGGTTGTGGAATGATTCCAGCTCAGGTGTAGACCTAAACATCGAAAAACAAGATGTAGCAATTTCATATTCTGAATGATCTTATACGGCGTTAAAACACATTTATTTAAAAATAAAATCAAAAATAGTGTTGGTTGGTAAAAAAAAATATTATATTTGATCCTGGACAAGATGAACTATTGTTATATTTTAGAGACTTGGTGTCATGGAGAGAATCTCTGTATGATCCTTACCAAGATCCTCCCAATGGCCTTTTTAAGAGTATTACAGGATTGCACACCAGTAATGTTGACAAATGTGTAAGACCACAAAAGAACACTATATATATAAAACTCATATTCTACAATAATGCAATTATCAATATAGTGGAAATTTTCTTTCTTCAAGTTGTTGTTGTGATGTGTCATTGTTGCTACTATCTACCTCTCCAACACTAGCAACTGGAAAGTTGCTAGCTCTCCACAAATTGTGCTTTTTATCTGACTCTTCTTAGTGAGAACAACAATGTAAAATTAGGTAAATCGTATTCTCAATGATAGCAAAATAAAATAAATTAGACTCACCGTTCAGAAGGCTCAAAAATTAATGGATTCCAAGATGCAGGCCAGGTCATGGGTAAAAATTTACAAAACATTTAATCAGGCTCAGGTTCAGTACACAGGAAGGCAATAGAACCAGGCAAACAAATCCAAACCACTAGGCAAACCACTGGTCAAAAATACAAGGCACGAAGTCAAAACTTACAAAGCTACATGATGAAACTGCTGGAATACTGACAAGAATGACAAGGTGATTTGGCACAGAAGGAAGGGGAAACACAGCTCTTATACATGATAGGGAAGGAAAACAAGCGAGACACAGATGGCTGTAATTACATGGTGGGAAGACTAAACTGTAAGAGAAGGATGTACACAAAACACTATCACAATTAAACAGGAAGTAGAAAATACATAAAAACTAATGAGACACAGACAAAATGACCAACGGGACCTGATAGAGGGATGCAGCCACACATATAGCATACACAAAACATAAAGTCACTGCACCACTAGTGCGCCCCCTGTGTCAATAATATTAATGTGTGGAGTATGTGGAAATTTTGTGCATCTTTATATAAATAACACAACTAAAAGGGCCTGATTATAACAACTCTGATATCTTCATTCCAAAATCAGTGGTGTTATGAGTGTGCATATTGCTTTAAAACACACATTCCGAGAAACAACAACCTAGAAAATTTTTTGTTTGCAAAATATGCAATTCTCCATGCGAGGCACTTCACAGAGACCAAAAAAGATTAAATGTGCAACATCACATGCTGGCAACTTGCACAGTGCCAACCCAAATGTGAAACTCTAATATCTAATATCTAATATCGTCACCTTCCTAATATAAAGTCATTTTTTCAAGTTTTTCAGAAAACACAAAAAATGGAACCAAATAGTGAATATATTATATTTATTATTAATTTCACTCAAAAGGGTTATCACAATAGATGACTATTGACATACAACAATGTCTGTCAATCATGTAACATAGGAGGGATAAATGACTTAGGCATTTTTTTTAACATGCCTTTGTGACTTAAGTAATTTCAAACATTCAACTCTGTCAATAATAAAGCATAACTAACTAAACATAATGCTGAGGAGGCATGTGTATCTCCTCACTTCTCCCTCCAGCTCTTCTTTGCTGGGTTCTTGACTGATGCCCATTAATGTGGCAAAATGTCAAAGAAGTGATGACACTCGACGGGCATGATGTGTTTCATTGACTGGAGGTCCTGGAACTTTCTTTCCTTGATTGGCAGAGCACATGGAAACATTCTTATCCATGCTATTGGCTCCTTTGGCAACTGTGCCCTCTGTGGCATTGCTTCACATGCAGAGTCCTCTGAGAAGGACAGCTTGAAATGAGTCCGCAAGTCATGCACAGGCAGATCTCCAAGTTTTTTGCACTGGTCTGATGCTAATGAAATAAGATCCAGTCAGTTTCAGGAACTCATCATGCTTGAGCACCTTCACATGGGAAGGTGATGGCCTGATTTTTGCAGTCTGGAGTATGATGACATAGTCTTTTCTGTAATGACTTGGCAGCCTCGAGTTGCAAAACTTTGAGTTGCAGGGAGGACACATAGCCTTTACACTTATTCATTTGGCACCTTTGCTCTTGAATGACATTCCTTTGAGACGTTTCTCCTTGGATTCATTTTGCTTCCATGTTCCCGGACTAAGGTGTTTATGTATTTTCCTTTTTACTGTTTTGTTTAGATCAACATCTTCATCCTCGTGCTGCTGTTCTGGAGCTGTTGCCACCATGGTTAGGCTGTCTTCATTTTTAGGGGCAGAGGACTCATCACAGAATGAGGTAGAGTCTTAATAGCTGATGACATCATCTTGGTGTGGATGCGTCTGCTTGACATCTTCAACATCAACACGAGTGTTTCAGATATTGTCTGCTCCATCTGAAACAGAGTTTTGGCCTGGTACATGTTGCTTCATCTCTTTAACGACATCCCATTGTCATTTTCAGTAAATGAGGCCTGATCCATGTCAGAATTTGAGTTGTTCAGTCACAAATGTGTGATCAATCTGAAAAACATTCATTGTCTTGTGGTCACTTGTATTAAGCTACATCAGGGATTCCAAAAGTGGTGTGCATGCACCCCTAGGGTTGCACAAGCTGCTTGAAATGATGAAATGATGTTATGATTACTAATTTTATGTTCAAGTGAGATGATCATTAAATAAAAACACAAAAGTAAAGAGGATCCTTTTAAAATTTTTAGTTATACACATAAATTCTAGCTGTTAGATTATAATATGGTATTCAAATCTTTCTTAATTAGATAATCTAATGTAGAAAAAATGAAAAAAAAAACTGTAGATGAAATGTTGTTTGAAAAGACAAACAGAAAAGAGCTAAGAGAAAGCCTATCACTTGTAACAGCCACAGATTGGGGAGCCTTTCCACTCTTGACTGAATGCTAGCTTCATGGACTTAACTATTTTGCTGACTAGAAATGCTGACTAAAATTAAAAAGACTAAATAACGAGTAATTAATAATAGTAAACCTCATCACTTACCAGTACGGGAACATTACTGAGTCATTGAAATAACTTCAGTTGCTAGGTATACTTTCGTTGTTCTTGAAGCAGCCGCCATCTTGAAAAGCTTGTAAAAATTGCCTAAATCACATTGTATTTTGACTTAGGAAAAATAAAACGCCCTAAGTCCCACTCTTGACATAGATCATTATACTACAGGCGTAGAATCACGTGATCTGTTCAACTGAGGATGTAGGCAATTTTACCAGAGGTAGCCAACATCATGAGGAGATGATTTAGGCAAAAAAAAATGACTTAGGCCATTATTTTAGGAAGGTGATATTCAAAACTTAAACGGACCAATTCAGACCCTGCATTTATACTGCACTGCAGCAGCAGCAATAAATGCATTTCTTACCATCCATCTGCATCACAGAACTCCAAACATGGCCTTTCCCTGTGTGTTGGCTGTGACGAAGGTCCTCATGGTGAAAGCTTTTCTTTTTTTTGACGAGGTTGCTTCCTGCCTTGTCACGAACACGTCACACTAAAGGCTGATGCTGTCGTACTACATTGTTTGACAGTCACGCTTCTTTTGTCTCTGCAATGCCGGTTCGCTATGTAAACAGCCACACTGAAGTGCGCTACCTTGGTTCTGTGTAAACCAAGGAAGGTAAGGCAGGTCCTCTGTGTATAAAGTGCCTCAGACTGCTGTCATGTTACTGTCCCTTTAAGAAAGGTGGATCATTTTTTACCCTCTGTGTTACTCCAAATAGATCTATTTATGTGTTTTTGTTTGTTTGTTTCATTGCCTTCTACTTGGTTCTGTGTGGATGCAGCAGTAGAGAAAGAGTTAAACTCAAATAAAGTGAGTCAAAAGTAAGGAATTTTACACTGAGATAAGATACAGATGACCAAAAAAGAGTTATAACTTAGAAATTGTGAACATTATTCCAGTGAGTTACAGCTGTTGCTCATTGCATTAGCATGCTGACTCCATTAGCAAAGTGTTACAAGTAGAAAATAAATGTGGAGATAAGCTTATACTCTTATCAAAACCAATTGGGATAAACTTGACATGGCAGAAATTTAATAATTCTCCTGCATATTTGTGTAGGCTTGTTTTTTTTGTGGAGGTCTTCAGTTGGAACTTTGATCCTCATCCATCTGGCGCTATTCCTGTTATTCATCACTGACCAAATTGCCGCCTCACCTTCAAGATGGGGTAATATTCCTCTCCATTCCACCAGCACTGCAGTAATCACCTTAAACTGCCTTGTGAGACATTCATTGAAAAGAGGGCAGTAGGGCTTTCTGAGTACACTTGTTTTATTTAACTTTCTCTTTAATTTGAACTTTGAAAATAACTTTTCCCTGATATCTCAAAGTTTTTTTTGGTTTAAAATATCTGGTCTACAAATTGACGAGAGACAACTGCAAGTGAAAGTGAAAGTTTTATGTGAATCTAATTATGTGTGATTCAATTTCAGTTCTCAATTCTTGAGACATTTGCTGTTGGTTGTTTACTTACCTGAGTAAGTGGAAAGAGTAATTTGTTATTTCAGTACATTATTTTGCCTATTTCTTTAATATATCTTACTTAAAATTGCCAGAATCCTGTATGTGTGTTATTGGGGTGGATGTTTTCAGTCTACTCTTATCTTGGCACTGAGTAGGAGCCTGTATCAGCATCTCTGCAACTTTCTTGTTTGTCTTGTGTGTTTTTTTATAACTTCTCTAACTTTTTTTTTTTTTCCGTTGACTGGTGTCCATTGCTGTGGAGACCAAATTCCAGTTGCTCTCTGGAGTCTTATCGTGTTTTGTTTTTTTTAAAAATCTTTTTACTGTTTTTGAGACTGTGACTCTATGAAAAGCCATGGCCCCTATTGTTTACTGGATACTGGCTGGAAGAGCGACCTGGTATCCCCCACGAGTTAAAGAAGAGATGGCAGGGGTGCCGGGCTAGAGCTGAGCGCTGCGATAGGAGGAGAGTTTACCTGCTCCTCCGTCCGTCATTATGGGGAACGTGACATTTCTCCCCAATAAGATGGGCGAGTTGACAGCGCTGACCCGGCATCAGAGGAAATACCGACAGTGCAGCATCCTGGTGCATGGCTGAACACGCTAATCACAGATGCGACAGTCAAACTGGCTCTAAACACACCATGGTAAACAGGCAACCAGCCAACCAGCTGTGTCCTGCACAGTGAAGAAATGGTCGACAACACCAATGAGGTATTGAAGGACTGTTTCAACACAACCATGTGGGATGTATTCAGGGACTCTATCAGGGAGGATATTGACAGTCTTACAGAATGCATAACGGACTACATCAACTTCTGTGTAATGAACATTGGACCTACAAGGACTGTACGGTGTTTTTCCAATAACAAGCCCCTGGATTAATCCTGACATAAAGGCTCTCTTGAGGGAGAAGAAGAGGGTTCTTAATTCAGGAAACAAGGATGAGCTGAAGACAGGAGCTCAGGAGTAAAATCAAATCAAATCAAATCAAATTTTAAATGTATAGCCCGAAATCACAATTTACACATTATCTCACTGGGCATTGACAGACTGTACAGATTTGACATCCTCTGCCCATAGACCCTCAAACCGGGTGAGGAACAACTTAAAAAACCCTAAACAGGGAAAATAAGAAACCTCAGGAAGAACCACAGAGGAGGGATCCTTCTTCCTAGGACAGACAGACGTGCAATAGATGTCACTTGTACAGAACACAAAAACATGATAACAGTTCACTTAGAATGTATAAAACATCCATGAGTCCCAGAGTCTGTGGATTCTATAAATCCGGATGTATGGGAAGTCTAGTGATCCAGACACAGGTGTACTCTGTTGGTCCAGGAATCATTGTACTCCATGTAGTAAGATCTGAGTGTTGCTGATGTAGTCCCCGAGTCCAAGAGTATGTGGAATCTGTAAATCCAGGGATATGTGAAGTGTAGTGATCCAGGCGCAGGTTTATTGTGTTGGTCCAGGTGTCATTTTAGTCCATGTAGCAAGATCTGAGTGTTGCTGATGTAGTCACTGAGTCCAAGAGTATGTAGAATCTGTAAATCCAGGGATATCAAATCAAATCAAATCAAATTTTATTTGTACAGCCCGAAATCACAATTTACACATTATCTCACTGGGCTTTGACAAACTGTACAGATGTGACATCCTCTGCCCTTAGACCCTCGAACCGGGTGAGGAAAAACTTAAAAAACCCTAAACAGGGAAAATAAGAAACCTCAGGAAGAACCACAGAGGAGGGATCCTTCTTCCTAGGACGGACAGACGTGCAATAAATGTCACTTGTACAGAACACAAAAACATGATAACAACAATTCATTTAGAATGTATAAAACATCCATGAGTCCCAGAGTCTGTGGATTCTATGAGTCCGGATGTATGGAAAGTCTAGTGATCCAGACGCAGGTGGACTCTGTTGGTCCAGGAGTCATTGTACTCCATGTAGCAAGATCTGAGTGTTGCTGAGTCCAAGAGTATGTAGAATCTGTAAATCCAGGGATAGGTGAAGTGTAGTGGTCCAGAAGCAGGTGTAGTCTATTGATCCAGAAGCCATTGTGATCTGTGGGTCCCGATTTGCACTTGGAAATCCAGCCTAGGATCCAAGTCACAGGATCCAAGTCACAGGATCTCCTTTCCTAATGTGGCCAGGAGGCATCAGGCAGGACCACAGCAGCACCTCCCACCGCGACCTAGAAAAACCTGCAGGATGGTAAAGCACAACGACTCCGGGGAAGAAGTAAAGTTAGTGTAAGGATATGGACATTTACAGGAGCAGAGAAGGAGTCGGAGTCAGAGGGGGGAGAGAAGAAAGCTCAGTGAATCATGGAGTGTTCCCCCAGCAACCTAAGCCTATAGCAGCATAACTAAGGGCTAGATAGGCCAGCCTTAACTATAAGCTTTATCAAAAAGGAAGGTTTTAAGCCTACTCTTAAAATCAGAGAGTGTGTCTGCCTCCCGTACCAAGACTGGAAGATAGTTCCACAGGAGAGGAGCTTGATAGCTGAAAGCTCTGCCTCCCATTCTACTTTTGGAAATTCTTGGGATCACCAATAACCCTGCATCCTGGGAGCGTAAGGTTCTGGATGGGCGATAGGGTACTATGAGCTGTTCAAGATAAGATGGTGACTGACCATGAATAGCTTTGTAGGTGAGAACAAGGATTTTAAATTCTATTCTAAATTAACCGGGGAGCCAGTGCAGAGAAGCCAGTATGGGGGAAATATGGTCTCTGATATTAGTTCTAGTCAGTACACGCGCTGCTGCATTTTGGATTAACTGAAGAGTTTTTAAAATTTTGTTAGGGCAACCTGAAAATAAAGAATTACAGTAGTCCAGCCTGGAAGTAACAAACGCATGAACTAGTTTTTCTGCATCTTGTTGAGACAGGATGTGCCGGATTTTAGCAATGTTACGGAGGTGAAAGAAGGCGGTCCTTGAAATCTGTTTAACATGTGATTTAAAAGACAGCTCCTGGTCAAAGATAACACCCAGGTTTCTGACAGTGGTGCTGGAGGCCAAGGCAATGCCATCCAGATTAACTATGTTGCTGGATAATGAGTCTCTAATGTGTTTGGGGCCCAGCACAATGACTTCAGTTTTGTCAGAGTTTAACATTAAAAAGTTATGAAACATCCAGTTTTTAATGTCCTTAAGACATGACTGTAGATTAGCTAACTGATGGGTTTCATCTGGCTTCATTGATAAGTATAGTTGTGTGTCATCTGCATAACAGTGAAAATGTATGGAGTGCTTTCTAATAATTTTACCTACAGGAAGCATATATAGAGTAAATAGTAATGGTCCAAGCACAGAACCTTGTGGGACTCCATGACTAACCTTGTCATATCTTGATGATTCATCATTAACATGAACAAAATTATATCTATCAGATAGGTAGGACTTAAACCATCTTAGAGCAGATCCTTTAATGCCAATTTGGTGTTCCATCCTCTGTAGTAAGATGTGATGATCGATAGTGTCAAAAGCTGCACTAAGATCTAATAAGACTAGTATAGAGATAAGTCCCGCATCAGATGCAGTGAGGAGGTCATTTGTAACTTTTACCAATGCCGTTTCTGTGCTGTGATGCTTTCTAAAACCTGACTGAAACTCTTCAAATAGACTATTATACTGAAGAAAGCCACATAGTTGTTTCGCTACTGCTTTCTCTAGAATCTTTGAAAGAAAGGGGAGGTTGGATATTGGTCTATAGTTGGCTAAAACTTCTGGGTCTAGGGTAGGTTTTTTTAGGAGCGGTTTAATTACAGCTACTTTAAATGACTGGGGCACATAACCTGTTACAAGGGATAGATTGATAATGTTTAGTAGTGGATTTCTAATTAGGGGTAAAACCTCTTTGAGCAACCTAGTAGGTATGGGGTCTAGTATACAGGTTGATGATTTAGATGAAGATAATGTTGTCGTTAGTTCCTTAAGGTCAATTGGATGGAAGCTTTCCAAACACACATCAGGACTAATAACAGCCTCTATAATTCCTGTTGCTGAACTGGAATCTGTGGAGTGTAGGATATTTTCTCTGATAAGTCTAATTTTATTATTGAAGAAGTTCATAAAATCATTACAGGTGAGGGCTCTAGGAATGCATGGTTCAATAGAATGATGGCTCTCAGTCAGCCTGGCTACAGTGCTGAAAAGGATCCTGGGCTTATTCTTGTTTTCTTCTATCAACGCTGAATAGTAGTCTTTTCTTGCTCGGCGAAGGGCCTTCCTGTATACTTTAAGGCTATCCTGCCAGGCCATGTGTGGCTCTTCCAGTTTAGTGGAACGCCATTTCTTTTCAAGTTTATGAGTTTTCTGTTTTAACTTGCGAGTGTTAAGATTATACCACGGAGCTAGTCTCTTTACTGGTTTTGTTTTCTTTTTAACTGGGGCAATGGAATCGAGTGAAGCACGTAGAGAGCCGGCAGTGAAATCGGCAAGGTGATCAAGCTGGGAGGGGCTAAATTTAAGATATGACTCCTCTGTTATTTTGGGATATGGCACTGAAATTAATGCAGAGGGAATAATTTCTTTAAAATTTTCAACAGTGTCCTCAGATATGCATCTGCTATAATAACTAGTGACTCTTGGTTTATAGTTGATGAGCAGAAATTCAAATGTTAGAAGATAATGATCTGATAAAAGCAGATTTTGCGCAGAGACATTTAAATGCTCAATTTCAATGCCATATGTCAGAACAAGATCAAGGGTGTGATTAAAAGTGTGTGTTGATTCTTGTACACACTGACAGAAGCCGAATGAATCTAATAGTGAGAGAAATGCCGTACCAAGGCTGTCGTTTTCAATGTCTACATGGATATTAAAGTCACCTACAATAATGACTTTATCTGTTTTGAGGACCAAAGCTGAGAGAAACTCTGAAAATTCAGATAAAAATTCAGTGTAGGGTCCAGGTGCTCGATACACTATAACAAACATAATTGGAGTTTTCATGGTTGGATCGGAAATGCTAAGAATGAGATTTTCAAATGAACTAAATTTTTGTTTGGGCTTAGGGTTTATTAATAGGGCAGAATTGAAAATGGCTGCAACTCCACCACCTCTGCCAGTGTCTCTGGGAATGTGTGTGTTAATGTGACTGGGAGGAGTGGATTCATTAAGACTTACATATTCGTCTTGGCACAGCCAAGTTTCAGTAAGGCAGAATAAATCAATATTGTTATCTGATATAAGCTCATTTATTAATACACCTTTAGATGATAGGGATCTGATATTCAAGAGTCCACATTTAAGTCTCTTTACTTTGTAAACTGCCTCATTAGTGGTGTTGATTTTTATTAAGTTCCTATGTGAACTCTTATTTGATTTAGTGAATTTATGTGGACGGGGGACAGACACAGTCTCTATGGTGTTGTAGGTGGATGACTCTAAAGGAAGCGCGGAGAAGGGTGTAAGACTGCAACTCTGCTTCGTGGCCTCAACTCTGAATTGTCAAGTTGGCTGACTAATAAATCTGGCCATATTTCTAGAAATGAGAGCAGCTCCATCCCAAGTAGGATGGATGCCGTCTCTCCTCATTAGACCAGGTCTTCCCCAGAAAGTTTGCCAATTATCAATGAAACCCACGTCGTTTGCTGGACACCACCTCGACAGCCAGCGGTTGAACGACGACATGCGGCTAAACATATCGTCACTGGTCAGGTTAGGCAGGGGACCAGAGAAAACTACGGAGTCCGACAGTGTTTTGGCAAAAGCACACACCGACTCAACATTAACTTTAGTGACTTCCGACTGGCGTAGCCGAACGTCATTACCGCCGACATGAATTACAATCTTACTGTATTTACGTTTACTTTTTGCCAGCAGCTTTAAATTTGATTCCACGTCGCCCGCTCTGGCCCCAGGAATACATTTGACTATGGCCGCTGGTGTGGAAAATGTCACGTTTCGCAATATAGAGCTGCCAATTACTAGAGTTGGTTTCTTAGTGGGTGCTTCACTGAGTGGGGAGAATCTGTTGTGGACGGGTGGGTGGTGAACCGTGGGCTTCTGCTTAGGATTCTGCTTCCTTCGAACAGTCACCCAACCTCCCTAGTTTTCCGGCTGCTCGGGAGCTGCTGGGGGGCTCGGAGGAGCTGATCTCAGTCGACCCGCACCGGCTAATGGGGGCTGGCTAGCTAGCGGAGCTACTGGTTTGGTTTGCAAGGTGCGGATCGTAGCCTCCTAAGCCCCGCCTCCAACGCAGCAAATAAACTAAACTTAATACACGTACCATTATCACTAAAAGAGGCAGAGGAATAACTAAACATATATCACACTGAGCAAGAGAAAAGAGGAGAGCGAGAGGGAGAAGCCATCGTTGTGCGCCAGGTTCACTATGAGTTGGCTAGCGCGACACAACGGTTGAAAGACTAGAGATAAATTCACTAAAATGAGAGAGGGCTGAAGGGTGCTTAAGTACAAGGGTTTACACGTAGTTAAAAACCCTCTCAGATAGTTAGCAAGGTACAGCAAGACAACCAGACACAAACAACAGGAAGTGACGCAATACGCTTACGACCAGAGTCACAAGTTTCATTTTCTTGTGTCGTGTGAGGAATGACACTAAATGCACCCTGAACCTTGAACCAATCACCTGCCACCTCCTCATTCCTTTAATCCCAGTGTTTCCTCTGTCAAGTGCCAATTCATCTTTGTCTTTATACATACGTTCCAGCAATCTTTCCTTTTATTATCCTTCTAGTGTGTTAGACCAGTTTCGTCGTTATTCTGACCTAGCCCCTTCGATTTGTTTGGTAGTCTTAGACTGTGTGCTAACCTTCAATTTTGTGATAAACAGACTTTGATTTTTGCAACACTGTCTTGTCATGAATCTGGGTCCAAATATATTCTCTGACAACATGTGCAATGTGTGTGTAGTTCAGATATAACGGTGCAGATGAGATATGGGTTTTAAGATGAACTTGGGAAAATTGCATTTTGAGCCCAAAGGTGTTTGAATGTTCAAATTCAAATAGATGAGGAACACTACTGCAAAGATAAAGAATTACATATATAAACCACAGAAACACAGACAAAATGGATCTGCCATTTAGTAAACATGAGCAGTTCAACCATAACATGTCATCCCTTGTGCCCTTGTGACTGTAACATAATTTGAATCAATTTTTGCAAATTAGACCGAAATGGGGAGGCTGTCCCCTTTTTGTGGGTTAGTTATGTGTATAATAATGGAACAGAAGTCAGGGCAACCCATTCCTAGGATCTGTATGTTTTCAGGTATTTCAAAGGTAGTATGAGCAACACAAAATGTAATTGGGTGGATAAATATTAATTTTGAAGAAAAAAGCTGTGGGTAACCTTCAAGCAGTAAAGTATAATATGGGTATATATGGTCAGAATTTGACTAAGGATTTTTATACGCTTTGTTTATCAATAAGGACCTTCACAAGCATCATCCACTGTTTCCCGGCAAGGTGCAATATAAAGCGTGTACAAAGTTAAGTTAGAGATAAAGATCTGCAACAAATGGCTGGGTTGAAGGCTGCCTCTTGTTCACTGTAGTTATATTTTACAGCTATGTGACCATAAAATGACATTCATAAAATAATAGGGTTATAGAAAATTGACCTTCTGTTAAAGACTAACGACAGAATGGAAAATTAGATGGAAACTATGGAGGGGTAATGAAACAACAATATTATCCCCATCCCTGACTTGAAAGGAAATAGAGAATTTGCACTTTTTGTTTAAATCAAACTAACCCGTTGCACCAGATGATAAATTTGATCATAAATATGACATAAAAACTAAGTGTATAACATTACCCCCCCAAAAAAAAATATCAGTTGAATTCAAATTCCATTCTCTTTTCTTCTTTCAACTAAACTTCAAAAGATGAGTGACATTTCTGGAGCAGCTGTGGCACAGTGGTAGAGCAGGCTGTCCTCCAATTGGTGGATTGGTATTTAAATTCTCGACCCTTGCAATCATCGTGTCATATTGACCATAGGCCCTGTGTGAACAGATGAATAAAACAGATGTAAGGCGATTTGAGAAGTCAGACAGTCTTTGAATACATGCAAATCCATTTACAATTTTACCCTATTTTCATATTTTGATATAACTGTTCCTGCGCTCAGGGACATATTTACCCCTACAGGCATTTTAATGGTATCAATCTACCTTTCTGCCTCAGCAAGAAAATTGTTAACTGAATTTCTGATATTTCTGATTTTCTGAAATTTCAAATTTCATAATAGTTTTGTATTTAAAAAGGTTTACATTTCAAGTGTCTTACAATTCAATTCAAGTGTATTTTTTAATTGAATGGACCACATTCAATGAAATTTCATAAAGTTGAAAATTCCCTACTTTAACTACCTCTGTCACAGAACAAGGATTATTTATCTTCTAGGTACTTAAAAAAGTCAGTGATGCTCAGAAAATGTAACGGGTAGGCTAGTTTTTGCAATCCTTCTGTTAATGTATCACCAAGTACAATGAGTAGGAGTGGAGATGCAACCCACGGCTACGTATAAAAAGTCACCACCCATCCTTGCAATCAGCATCTCTGTGTGGAGTAGACAACATGAGGAAAGGTTTCTACATCAGCACACCCGTGGGGGTAGTGGCTATTATCCTGTGTGCAGGGGCCCTGGCTACTATCATAGGTCTATCTGTCGTTTACTCACAGGAAAAAGCTAAAAATAATGATGTCGCACCAACAGAAGGAGGAATATCAACCAAACCCCCTGCCACAACATCTGTTCCATCCAATGATCCTTGGGACAATTATCGGCTGCCCAAGAGCCTGGTTCCAGAATGCTACAATGTCATCTTGTGGCCGCGACTGACCCCAGATATGACAACTGGCCTCTACATCTTTACTGGTAAGGATTTATGTGTATAATACTCGCTGGTGAACATCTGTAAACAGATTTTTTTTCTTTAAAATTAGATCCATTCACTTGTACAGAGGTCGACTCCTGGGTGAAAAAAAATTAAAACAAGAAGGAGTTTAGAGACATTCCATTGAGAGGAAATGTAGAAGAGGGTTTAGAGGGTTGATAGAGGGTTTATAAGTTTCAGCTTATCAACCAGAGGAGATGAAACAAGGAAAAGAAGAAAAAACACCAATCCTTCAAGAAAACCTCTGTAGAGATCAATCAGAATGGATCCTGACTCCTGACACCTATGGCTTAAATTCAAAACACTCCCCAGGTTCTTAATTTTTTTGCAAATGCATTCTAAATTCCATAACTCACGCAACAAAATGCATAGCTGATGCTCCCTTACAGGTTTTTTTTTTTTTGTAAGGAAGAAAAAAAACAATGTTAGTCCATACAAATCTAAATAGTCTTGTAAAGAGATTTACACATTCGAAAAATGTTGTTGTAGTGTTACTGTTAGCTAAACTTCAAATGAAATTGGATATAAAAGAGTAAAAGACCATGCTTAAACTAAATGTATATTATGTTCACTCCTGCTATTTGAAAAAAGCTGACAAAACTCTCTCATCATGGTCATTGGGTGTTGCTTTGTTTTAATTTGCATACAAAGAATTATACAGATTTGGATTCAGTTTTCTTTGTCTGTTTCATTCTCACTATCACTGTCATTTACTGAAATCAGAAAGTAAAGCTGACTTTTTTCGTGGCTTTTGCTGATTACAGTTTTCTGCTGTTTCAGGTGAGTCCAGTGTGGACTTCGAGTGTGCTGAAGAGACTGACCTGATTCTTATTCACTCCAATAAGCTGAACTACACTGAATTTGACAATAAAATATTGGCAAACCTCACCTCATTGACTGGAGGAAAAGCCCCCCCAATCAACTCTTCATGGCTCCAGGATGTGACTCAGTACTTGGTCATACAGTTGGATGGTAAACTAATGAAGGGCCACAGATACCGCCTTTACACTAAATTTACTGGGGAGCTTGCTGATGACCTGGGCGGCTTCTATAGGAGTAAATATCTGGAGGATGGAAAGGAAAAGTATGTGTACTTGGAGTGAAATTTCCGTTATTTCCATATATGTTTCTAACATTTTACATATATAGTCAGGTCCATGAGTAATGTGACACAATTTTCTTAATTTTGCAATATATGCACAATAACAGCAGATTTGAAATGAAGCAATCAAGAGGGGATTGAAGTGTAGACATCCGACAATTACAAATTGCTTCCATTAGTGCATTGCCCTCCGAACACCATTTTCAGAGGCTCAAATTAATTGAATAATCTAACACATTATACTGCTGTATTTATAGCAGTATGTTTTAGGTTATTAATCTGTACTGTGAAACACCACCCTTCCTTCCAATGGTCCTTTTATTTATGAACGTTCTAAATTTTTGATTTGGTGACTAATGTTGTGGCTAACTATCTGACAGATTTATTTTGTTTTTAAAGCCTAATGGTGGCGTCTTTTCGCATGCATTGACAACTCTTTGGACCTGATATTTAGAGTTCCACAGACCAATTACAAAATAACTATCAAAACAACACATGGAATTAACTTCCAACCTTATATCTGCTTAATTTTTCATGGAATATCAAGTAGGCCACTTCTGTAATTCCTAAAAGTTTAATGCAATTTTTTGTTTTTCTTGTTAAAGCTGAAAGTCTAAACTTTATCACATTTTGATGTCCACTTTTCAAATCCATAAGGGTTGTGTACAATTGCAAAATTACTTGATTGTAAGCAAGCAATACATTTATTATTTCAGTCCTGTGTGTTCTCACCATGGATAACATGAATAATATTTTAGTGCATGTGGCATTTAGTGTGTGGCATTCCCAAGTCAGCCGAGACATGTAATGTCACCAGCATGTCCTGGGTCTGCCCTACGGCGTCCTCCCAGAAAGCTATACACTGAGCTTCTCTGATGTCCAAGCTCGTAATTCTATCTCTGACTAATAATCATATGTAACTTAAAATTTTACATTTATCACGTAACTCAGTGTAATTAAACTTTAACCAAAATGTATATAAGATAATGGTTATATAATGATTTTGTTGCCAAAACCCTAACCTTAATTTTAATACCTAAACCTTACCAAACTATAACCATAATTCATGTGAATAACATAACAAAGGCAACATGGAGAAGTGTTCTGACTTTCTTGCCTGTAAAAAAATCTCATAAGATGCAGGTGTGTAAAATGAAAAGCAGACAACTTAAGATGCATAAAAAGACATGCAGATGTCCTTAAAAGTGAGGTGATTTTCATTCAGTTAACACTGAGATCAATTTGTTTGATCTTTGTGTTAGCTTCAGCCTAGCTAACAACCACATGACATGCAAAATGTCTTTAAAAGTGGGGTGGCGTTCATTCACTTGACATTGAGTGAAGTTGTTTATTCTCTCTGCCAGCTTTAACCTAGTACAAAACAACTACAAAGCTGTCTTATACAGATGTCAAATGTCTCACTACCACACCTTGATTTTGTTGGTTCTTTGTGACATGACAAACACAGCGATTTTGCTTAAAGTTGGTTGAGAAATTGTTTCAATGCCAAGCACCACCCGGTTCTAAAAGAGCAAGCTCATTTTATCGTTTATTTTTTTTTGTTTGAACTGTTAAAACAAGATACATCCCGAGATGCAAGGCAATTTTGAATCACTTTGAAAGTGTATTTTTTTCATGAGCAAGGCTGAGAATTGCTCACTGTTAGTCTTCGTTACAATCTAGCCTAAAAACATCTTAGTTATATCTCCATAATTGGCAAAATTGAACTACACTTATGAAATTATGCAATTTTATGATTTTGCTTTTAAAACAACATAAGAGCATTTTAGTAAAGTTGCTGGGTGTCTTTTTCTTGTCAGAATTGTTGCTACTACACAGATGCAGCCAACAGATGCCAGGAAGGCGTTCCCCTGTTTTGATGAACCAGCAATGAAAGCTACTTTCAACATCACCATCCTTCATGACCATGGAACAGTAGCCCTGTCTAATGGTGAACAAAAAGGTTTGTCCCACTGCAGGGATATTGTTTCCCCAAATATCAGACAAATTCAAGGAAGTAGACACTTTGGTTTACGTGGAAGCTGTGATGTTACAAGGATGTGAAAAAGTGACGTTTGCCAAAAAAAAAAAGAAAAAATTGAAATTCTAACTGCAATAATATCTTAAATTAAAATCAAATGGAAACTGTATTCTATTAAACTTCATTTGTTTTCTTCAGAATCGGGCAACTACACTATTAATGGTAATCATGTGCTGAAGACAGTTTTTGAGCCAACTCCGAAAATGTCCACCTACCTGTTGGCGTTCATTGTCAGTGACTTTGATTCAATCAGTAGCAACACTGTCAATGATGTTTTGGTAAGTAAACCCTAAAAGACATGTTGTCTTGTTGAATAAAAATCAGACAAATGTTGCCCTCTTTCATGAATGCAATGTATTTCCATTAAACCTTGTGTACTAATTTCTGATGACTGAGCTATGTGATAAATGAGCTTTTTAGGAAATGAAACTTATGTGGTGAAATAATGGACATTAAAGTTTATTGCATACCATTGTAAATCACGGTAATGGCATTAACATCAGTAGATTTTTTTTTTTTTTAATTTGCCTGTTTATAAGGTAGTAGAGTCAGCAATTTAAGTTTTGTTTTGTTGTAATGAGCTGATAACGCTGATGCTTCAAGACACCAATGTTCGGTGTCACATTAAAATCAGCTTAGAAAGATCATGTGGTGTGATAGAAGTAGCAGTAAATTTGCTATGATTACTGTTGACATTATTGGTCCTTAGCGGTGACATTTAACTAGAGTAACCATTACTTTTTTGAAGCTGCTTTTGCTGCACTATTCACAGCTAAACTAAAAATCTGACAACAGTGTTTTTAAATATGCACACAAAACCAAAAGAGGTTTTTCCTTAGAGCAAAGGTTTTTACCAAAACTTGATGAGACTAAACCATTCATTCATTTTGTTTTAATCTATTAATCAGTTAAGTTAGAGGAACCAAGTATAAGATTTGAACATTTTTGATGTTGCATTTCAGCGGTATTATGAGTGATGTGTTTATTTCCAACATGTAAAAAATAACAAGGAAAATTACACCACAATAAAAATAACAATAATTGAATAATGCAAATTAATGAAAAAGGCATTGTTGTAGAGCTCAAAATTTAATATTTAATAAAGATGATTGGGCCAATGGACAGTGCACCCAAACTGCATCAGTTTTCACATGGATTCTCCATGGATTTTTTTATGTATGGATTTTTCTACACACAGAACATAAAAATATTAGAAAAAAAATTAAATATTCATGCAAAATCTACACATGATGAAATACCAGTTATAAGTATTACATGTTTTCTGATAATGCTATAAGTTGAAAAGGTCAAACCTCCAGCAAAATCTATCAATTCAAGTTAATGGATTTTGCCCTGTAACAATCTGACCATAAACCTCCATGCACCTTGGTGATAGACAGCGTTATGCTGCAAATATCTAATCTGTTTCTACAATAATATTCAAGCCAACAGAGATTTGCCTAAAAAAATGCAGAGGAATGTGCTTATTTTTCTTTTGTGTTTTATGCATTTAGATACGTATCTTTGCTAGGAGGACTGCAATTGCTGCTGGGCATGGACAGTATGCTCTTAACATAACTGGAACAATCCTTCAGTTCTTTGAGGACTACTATAATGTCAGCTACCCTCTCCCCAAATCTGGTAAATCCACCACACGTGAATCTGAATCTGAGTCTGAATGCGACTCAGTTTGTTTTAAAGACAGATAGAGGCTTACAGAAGTCTGCAAGATGCCCTGAAAGTAACTTAGGGCAGCCTTTGATTTTACGACTACATCCAGTATCAGTTAATAACAGATCAAACTTAATCACATTGTTATTGATTGCAGTTGTGCTCTTTTTTTAACCAGCTCATATAATGCATCCCCTGTTACAGCACCCTTAAACTTCTAATTTTTTACCCTAACATCTGTGTTAAGTTGTAAGACTAATGCTGTTAGAACTTTAATCCAATTATGACAAACTTGACAAGTAGGACATAATGAACAACAAATAATCTCTTTCCTAATGCAGATCAAATAGCTCTTCCAGACTTTAATGCTGGTGCTATGGAGAACTGGGGTCTGATCACGTATAGAGAGACAGCACTGCTCTACAATGAAGACTTCTCCTCCAACTCCAACAAAGAGAGGGTTGCCACCATCATTGCCCATGAACTGGCTCACATGGTTAGACTTGAGCACTGCAACCACTATTGCTTTAAAATGTCTATTGTGTTTTAAGTAATGCTGTGATATTTCCTGCCAGATTTTGTGAGTGTCTCTTTAAATGTGTTTGGAAAATCATTCAACATTGAAGAAAATAAATCAAACAACTTTTATATTAAAAAAAAAAAAAGCTCTGACAATCAAAGTAGAGTGCCAAGACAGGGGATAAAAGTGTAGGACAGTTTCTATGTCAAATTTTATGTCAAATGTCCTGAAAAGCAAACCCAAGTCATGTCTCAGTTTTAATTTTTTTTAAAAAATTTTCTCAGCAACAAATGATCACACTGTTTGTCTTACTCTCTCTTTAGTGGTTTGGTAATCTGGTCACACTGAAGTGGTGGAATGATCTGTGGTTAAATGAAGGCTTTGCATCCTATGTTGAGTACCTGGGAGCAGACAAAGCTGAACCTGAGTGGAAAGTGGTAAATTTTGTCTCTCAATTTAATGCCTCAAAGACTGGTATAATGACAGCTGGTTTTGACAATTATCTGTGGACTTAAATGGGCAGTGTCTGATTTGTCTCACAATAGAAAGACCTCATTGTGTTGAATGATGTGCACCGAGTGTTTGCTATTGATGCCCTGGCCTCCTCTCACCCTCTGTCCTCTAAAGAAGAAGACATCCAAACACCAGCACAGATCAATGAGTTGTTTGATGCAATCTCCTATAGCAAGGTAAGGACCATATTTTCTGACCTTTACAGCAGAAGAGCGTGTTTCCAAACTCTGATCTACAGTTTTTCCAACATTTAAAATACCTTTCATATCCTCAGGGAGCATCTGTTCTGAGGATGTTGTCAGATTTCTTAACTGAAGATGTCTTCAAAATGGGACTCCAGGTAAGGACATGTGAGAAACACCTCACATGTAATCATTTTCCAGTCATAACAAGTCTTGCAAAGCAGATCCTTGGCCTTGGTACGATTCTGGTGCAAAATAATATGGCAGAGGGCATCTTAATACTATAGGAACATGATGGATGTTTTTTCAAATTTATCATGACAACATGATTTTCATGTTCATCATTTCATTTCATGTCCTGATTACCCTTTGCAGAGGGAGTGCTTAGGTCATAGATACAGAGACCATGCTCAGAGGACAAGATACAGTCTTTTTTTTATGCTAAGTGATCAAGCCTAAACTTGCATACTTAATCCTTGAATTTGCACTTTTTTGAAAGCATTTTTTCTCTCTTCTGTTTCCCTTAGTGAATCTGGTAGTCAGTCTTCTTCTGACTAATTATTTTTTACTTTTTTTTTTTGTTTTACTTACTTCTATGCAAAAATGCTGACTATTACCATTATTCAGTTATCTTGATTTTTATGCACTCAATTTTCAGTCTTTGTATTTTCATTTATTGTTGTATAACATATTTTTTGTTTTTATTTGATTTTATTTTTTGCAAAAAGAATGGAAATGGCTGTGGTGAATACCCACTCCCAAAAAAGAGACGAAACCAGGGTAACATATAAGGCAGGAGCACACAGTGGACTTCATTCTGTGTAGAGGATGCAATCTGAAAAAGATTAGAAATTGAAAGGTAGAGACAGGAGAGAGTTTAGCCAGACAGCATTGGAGGATGATTCTGCCTGTAAGGAAAAGGAAGAGAGCAAAGGCGGAGCAAAAGGATCAAATGGTGGGAGCCGAAAAAGGAAGACTGCTGTGAGGATAGGGAGAAGTTGAGACAGGCTCTGTCGGAGCGTGATCTGGACAGAGGAAGGATGATGAGGAGACTTGGTGTTGGAATGAGGAAGGAGAGTTTTCAGAGGAAGAGGTGGGTGAGAAAGAAATGGGATAGTAAGAGAACGGACAAGCGTTTACAGGAATACAAGAAGATGCATCATAACACGAAGATGGAGGTGGCCAAGGCTAAACAAAAGGGATATGAGGAGCTGTATAAGAGTTTGGTCACTACTGAAGGAGAAAAAGATATATATCGACTAAGGAGACAGGAGGATCGAGCTGGGAAGGATGTGGAGCAGGTTAAGGTGATTACCGACAGGGATGAAAATTTACTTACAAGTGAAAAGAGTGTGCTGAGAAGCTGAGAAGATGGAAAGAATGCTTTAAGAGCTGATGAGAAAACCTTTGAAGAGGATGAAGAATAGAAAGGCAGTTGGTCCAAATTACCCACTGGTAGAGGTATGGAAGTGTGTAGGAGAGAGGGCAGTGGAGTTTGAGAAGATGCCTGAAGAATGGAGGAAAAGTGCACTGGTGCCGGTCTTTAAGAACAAGGGTGATGTTTGGAGTTGTAGCAATTAGAGAGATTAAGCTGCTGAGCTACACAATAAAGATTTGGGAAAAAGGAGTAGAAGCGGGGCTAAGAGAGAGGGTGATGATCTATGGGCAGCAGTATGGTCTAATGCCAGGAAAGAGTACTACAGACACCATGTTTGCTTTAGACTGCTGATCGAGTATAGAGAAAGGCAAAAAGAGTTGCAATATGTCTTTGTAGATCCAGAGAATGCCTATGACAGGGTTCCAAGGGAAGAACTGCAGTATTGTATGAGGAAGTCTGGAGTAGCAGAGAAGTATGTTAGACTGGTGCAGGATATGTATGAGAGCAGTGGTGAGGTGCACTGTAGGAGTGACAGATGGCTTCATGGTGAAGCCGGGACTGCATCAAGGATCGGCCCTGAGCCCCTGCTTGTTTGCTATGGTGATGGACAGACTGACAGATAAGGTCAGGCAGGAATCTCCATGGACTATGATGTTTACAGATGACATTGTGATCTGTATTGAGAACAGGGAGCAGGTGGAAAAAACTTCAAAAAGTGGAGGTATGTAATGGAAACTAGAGGAATGAAAGTCAGCCGCAGCAAGACAGAATACATTAATGTGAATGAAAGGTGGGTGGGTGGGTGGAGGAGTGAATAAAGCACTCAGTTTCAAAGCACCATGTTATGTAGGATGTTACGTAATAAAAATAAGCTCTAATTACAAGATGTGCAGTATACTAAATTACTGAAAAGTTAATGAATGTGAAGTGCACTCATGACTACCTGAAGTACCTTGCAGACATTTAAGCTGCTTCAGTGACTTCAACAGTATTTAATAGGAACATCTCCAAAATAATAATTATTATTATTCATTTTCTCACCTGCAGACCTACCTGACTGAATTTGAATATGGGAACGCTGTCTACACAGACCTGTGGAAGCATCTGCAAATGGCATGTTCCTGAATACAAGCTCATAGATTTGAACAGTTAGCCAACATATCAAACAGAATAATCTCCAGTACATCCTAACTTAGTATAGTTGCAGTATAATTGTTTTTTTGTTTTTTGTTTTTCAAATGTTTAAATGTTTTTGTGATTCAACAGGCTGTTAATGCTAGTGGGATTACACTTCCTGATAGTGTACGTAACATCATGAACACATGGGTTCTGCAGATGGGTTTTCCTGTGGTCACCATAAACACATCTACCGCAGTGGTATCCCAGCAACACTTTCTGTTGGATCCAGACTCGGAAGTCTCCACTCCATCTCCTTTTCAGTATGTGCAAGAAAGCAAATTAACTGAATTATTACTATGAAATTATACGTATTGTTGTTGATGTATTCCATTAATTAAAATAAGTATTACAACTTATTTTACTATCACAGTGCTACTTTTGGTGCTAATCTTGCCTAAACATTTGTATTACGTCCTTCAACACTCATATAACTAAAGATTCTGCTGCTGAGACTTCATTTTACTTTTTTTTTTTTTTTTTACTTTAATGGCATCCTGATAATACTCTCTAGTTCAGAAAAGAAAAAAAAAATGGATTAACAAAACAATATGTACGACAAAGAGCAGTTTTTCACACTTTAATGATACAGCATTTTTATTTACGCTTTATTCTACAGATATCAATGGATTGTTCCAATCAAGTGGATGAAGAATGCAGTTAACCATTCAACACTCTGGCTGCAGACTGAATCAGGTCTGATATAAAAATATTAACAATACAATTGATTTTTTTGCTGCCTTGTGATAACAATCTTAACAAGGTCACAGAAAGATTTTGTTTAAATGTTGATTAAAATGTTACATGTCATGTCAATGCTGACCTTTTTCGTATTAAAAAAACCAAAAAGTATTTTTCCATTACCCTAACCTCACCAAGTACTGCCAATTCATAAACATAAACATAAAAAAGCAGACTAATGCTGTTGTGACTATAGGGCATTTCTTACTTTCGGAAACAAACAGAAAACAAACAAAAACAAGTTTATTTTTTCACAATTGGTTCATGATCAACATTTTTGCTGCTTGCCAGGAATGTTAATGAACAACTAAACAACTAAATTATTATTAATTACAAACACTTACTTCCTAGGAGGGAGGGCTGGATTAACATTATTAAAAAAATAAAAATCAGTAGGCATCTTACATTCTCGTTGTCTTGTGCACAAAAACTAATTTTAACCTCCTTTTCCTCTGTAGCCAATATAGATGAGATGAGTGTATCAGGCGATGACTGGGTACTTGCCAACCTTGATGTGGTGGGTTACTACAGAGTCAATTATGACCAGGGCAACTGGGAAAACCTCCTACGTATTCTGAGCACCAGTCACAGCGTAAGACACAGCAGATGCATTAGAAGAGTATAGTATCACAATATAAATGTTATGAACATGTGTCTTGATCTGAGTGGCTTTATTAATAATAGGGGTATTGCTTTTTTTTTTTCTTTTATCAAGCTCATTCCAAGGATTAACAGGGCTCAGTTGGTGGATGATGCCTTCAACTTGGCCAGGTAAGTCCCTTTGATCAAATAAGAGAAATCAGAACACAACCTTGGAATTGAGGTTCTGTTCATCTCTTTGAATGTTCCTCAGTGATGCATGAAAAAAAAACAAACAAAAAAAACAATCAATTCCTGGATCCTCTACATACCTTCTGCATTGTTGGCCCCATAGGGCAGGCACACTAGCGACTTCTGCTGGTTGAATGGCTAACTTGCGGTTTAGTGTTCCAGTAACTTGGAGGGGAATTAAATATTTTAATCACGCTGAATGCATTTTATAAATGTAATCAGAAAGAATATAATGGGCTCATGGGTTTTGGGGAAAGCATATTTTGGTCCCTGTGCCTCAAGTGACCTAATTACATGGTTTGACTGCTATGCAAAGTTGGCTAATACAGTATCATATACAGAACGAAAAAGTAATGAAGAGAGTAATCATTGAGGTGTTGTTACCTTCAGTAAAACTAAAATACATCATTAAAATGAGAGAACATCATTCTGTTGAAAATAATCATTAATTAATGGGGAATACACTCATTGTAATTATTAGTCAAATATTATTTAACAAAACACTACTTCCAGGAAATGGGCACGGTATTAAGAATTCATGGTCACAATGTAGAATTTATGATCTGCCATTAATTTTAACAATCCTTTAATATTCAAAGGGCACGGATCATCCCTACAGTTCTTGCCCTCAGGACCACCAAGTACCTGTACAGTGAGAGAGAATATATGCCCTGGCAGTCGGCCATGAACAACTTGGATTTTTTCTACCTTATGTTTGACCGCAGTGAGGTTTATGGTCCCCTGCAGGTGAATTTCTTTCAACCACAGTAGAAAAATCTAAAGCTCCAAATCACAAATAATGTTTCACATTTGCAGAGCTCTGTTTTGTCTTTTTTTTTTTAAAAGGATTATCTAAGAAAACAGGTCACGCCTCTGTTTGAACACTATAAAAACTTGACTGGCAACTGGAGCAGTGTACCAGATGGACACATGGACCAGTAAGTAAAGAGAATGCTTTATGTGGACATCTCCTGTTCTGGGGACATTAATCAATTGTCTAAGTTTTGGCACACAAATCACATGGTTAGGCTTAGGAAACAATTGGTAATCTTTGATTTAAAGAGCAACTAGTCTCTTGAATTTGTCTGAAATGGATATGGAGGATGCCTTTATATTACTAGTATAGTAAATGTTGGCTATGTGGCTATGCTTGACACATCTGAGTGAGACACAATCGACTGTAGGAAAATGACAATATCAAACAAACATGCTATTTCATTCCTTCTGCAATCGAGCACTTTCAATCAAATTTAGTATTTTACCAGCCCAATTTACATTTTTTAAATGTTTTTGTTGGAAAACCTAATACCAAATATTAAGAGGCCAGTTACACAGTTGGTTGTTAACCATTACAAGATTAGACCGATATTACAGCACATATTTTTTCTTTCTAGCTTCTGTTGATGCTCCTTCTACCTCCTGTTTCACCTGTGTCTAGGTATAATCAGGTGAATGCTATCAGCCTGGCTTGCAAAACAGGTGTCAAGGAATGCCACAATCTGACCGCGACGTGGTTTAATCAGTGGATGGACACTAAGGAAAACATGTGAGTATATAAACCGTCCTAAAGTGTAACCTTTTTCCATTCCAATATACTGCACTTGTAATGTGATCATCTCTACCTAATAATAATCTACTGAATTCATTTAGGATTCAACCCAATCTGCGTTCCACTGTGTACTGTAATGCCATTGCAGCAGGCGGAGCTGATGAGTGGGAGTTTGCCTGGTCACAATTTCAAAATGCCACTATTGCCATTGAAGCTGACAAACTGCGATATGCTCTGGCCTGCACAAAGCAACCGTGGCTGCTGAACAGGTTTAGCTCACAGAAAGCCTTAATGCTATTGCACTTTATACTACACAGCATGACTGATTACTTACTGACTAATATAAACGATCCTCATGGTTCTAATTGTACCTTTCCAGGTACTTGGAGTACACTTTGAATCCATCCTTAATCCGAAAGCAGGATGCCACTTCCACCATTGTCTACATTGCCCAGAACGTGATAGGTCAGTCTCTGGCATGGGACTTTGTCAGGGCTCGATGGTCATACATTTTCACTCAGTGAGTATAACATTATAATATTATTATTAATGCAGGTGGTGTCTTCTCTGTGACCCTCACATGCTGAACAGGAGCGCATTCACAAAAATGAAAAATCAACTGTCGTATTATCACATCAGTTTTACAATCATGTTTATTATCCATGACAGCTTTAATTGCAGGCTCAGTCCTTCTAAGTGTCAAGTGCCTCATCTCCTAGCGGTCAAGAATTCTTTAAAAAAATTCTAGAATCCACTTCCTGATCCATCTTTGGGGAGTACCAAGAAAATGTGGAGACCTACTTTGTGTAATTTTTAATTAGAAAGTTGCTGTAGATTTTGAGTTGTAGATCTGGACAGACTGACAGACAGATTGGCATGACTGAAATACTCTTATCCCCAAAAGTTACAATATATATTTTTCCTCTTTCCTGTAGTGCTTTTTATGCAAAAGAAGTTAAAACTTCAACAGCAATGTCTCTTTCTGGAAATCATGACCTAGAAAAAATTCCGATAATCTACATTCCTTGTTGTGAGCTGTTTCAATAGGAAATATTTTCCGTCTGTATCACTGCAGAGAAAGCAGTGCATGCATTCTCATGGATGGGAGGCTAACTAACTAATTAAACTCGCTATTATCATAGCTTAGCAAAGGCATGTCCCACACTGTCCACCAGTGTGTGTGAAAGGGTAAATGTGACAAATGTAAGTGCTTTGAGAACTAAGATAAATTTGAATGTACTATATACAGTAAATGTAAATCTGTTTACCATTTAAGTTTATGCTGGG
The DNA here is from genome assembly GCA_001698575.1 of Mola mola. Taxonomy (NCBI): domain Eukaryota; kingdom Metazoa; phylum Chordata; class Actinopteri; order Tetraodontiformes; family Molidae; genus Mola; species Mola mola. The sequence continues at coordinate 5,077,410 of KV751352.1, forward strand.
GAGTATGCAACTCAAACCAAAAACAACTTAGATGCATAGATACTGTATCTGCACACTTTATATTTCGTTTTGTGATAAATTAAGTTCTTCATTTTGGCTTTTTTCACTTTCAGGTATGGTGGTGGATCATTCTCATTCTCCAACCTCATCAATGGAGTTACAGAGCGCTTTTCCTCTGAATATGAGCTTCATCCAGCAAAGGTACTTTTAACGGTTTTAATGTTTTAAGACTGTGAGTACCCTTTGTTTATTCTGTCATGCTATCACTGTCAGATTAGATAACTCTAATATCAGCACTTGTGCTCCATTACAAGAGATGAGTCATGAAGTAAAGATAATGTGTATCCGATAATAAAAACACTGACAGAGCGTTTGTGACTGATGGGCATCTTTCTAGAGCAACAGCAGGGTAACTCTCCCATGGAGTGAGACCATATTGGCGTTGTTGTTGATGACTCTGCTTAGAACCAATAAGCTGATGTGACAGACTGAATTTTAAACTAGTGAATCTGTGACAACTGCGCAGTGATGGAGAGGTGTGGATGCACACTTATAGGCAGCAAGAACAATCTAAAGGCAGAAACAGGAAGACAAAAGAAAAAAAGAGCAGCAGCAATATGATATGCCGAAGATGAAGGTGTGTGACTGGCTAGAGGATCGATCAGACGAGCTGATGAGAACAAGTGATATCTTAGTAGAAAATTGCATTCAAGTTGAGTGATAGATAGGATCGTGTAAGGAACTAAGCATAAGCATACAAGAGAATAATCTTCCATGCTAAAATTTGACTAGTTATTCATCATGTAAGTAAGAAACAATTTAAAGTCCAAGATGTTGCAAGCTCTAATGCTTTGGATTTTTTTTTTTCTTCATTTAAAGCTTAATGCTTTGTTCATTTTTTTCCATTTACCAATTACTACTTTTCTCAACATATTGCTCATTGGGCTGGACAATGAAGCCTAAATTTCTTGTACTGTGCTCTGATGTCTGATGACAACTAACATTTTATGATTTAAAATGGATGCGCCACCTGCCTAAACATTTTATGTTTTATTTTGCTGCAACAGCTGAAGCAGTTCAAGGCAGACAATGCTGTGGTTGGATTTGGTTCTGGGACCCTGGCATTGGATCAGTCCATTGAGAGGACCATGGGCAACATCAAGTGGATTGCAGAGAACAAGCAAAATGTCTTGGACTGGCTCGAGGCTGAAACAAAATATACCTCGCACTAATTTTGTATTACATGTATGTGCATTTTAAAATTTATTTTTATTTAAATTTATTTTCTAACAATTTGTTCGTCCTAAAAACAAATTTTCCCCCAAACATGCTTTCTGAGTCCTTATAAATGATTTAAGCTTGATTCAAATGAAAGCTAAATTATAGATGATTAAAGTGTCTTTCAAATCCTTGAAATTCCAGCACTAGTTACAAATAGATTGTTCATACTGTAAGTCATACAGAAAGCCAAGGACTTGAATGGCCTAATTACATATTTTCTCTTATTTTCCCTGCATTCAAATGTATTTTTGGGATGTTAGGTCTTCCTTAGTTTGAGTGTTTGCAATTAATGCAGGTTTAATTTATGTCTTGTCAATATGTTTATTCTGTACATACAATATATCATTCAAGTTGAAAACTTAATCAAACATGCATCCTCTTTGGAAAAAAATAAATAAATTATCTTCAAATATGTGTTGTATTTTTCCACTCTACGTTTCTTGAAGTTGAACCCATAACGTTGGAACAGTTATACTAAAATACTTTTTAACATATCACTTCAAGGTATTGTAATGTCACCACTAAGTTTTTAAGATATTGCCTATCCTGGTACAAAATATTTTAAGCTCAAACCGGATTGGTATTGAATAATTCTCTTTATTCAAATTCTGCAACAGCATTGATTTCTCTTGTCATAGGTGCTGTCAGCTATGAAAATCACAAATCAAACTGAACAAAAGTTATTCCTAGTTGTTCTGTTTCTTGGCTTGAGCAAATGAAGGGAATCCCTGAGAATAATTTTCTGTTTAGATCCATCCACAAAATACACAAAATTTGTTTTAAAACTAATACACTGGACACCAAAACCATACATTCAATTTCATTAGGATGTCAATAGCTTGTATGTCACTAGAAGTGCGTATGAAAGAACAGCTTAAAAAGTGTACCACATTACACAAACCGATTCCTGTCTTGTGCTGACTCAGAATTTTTTCTTCATATTTAAAGTCATTTAAAGCCATAAGTTAATCTAGCCATTAATAATAAAAAATAAAAAACACATTTGTTAAGAACTGACTGCTGTCTCTCTCTGAACCTACTGGTATGTTACTGCTGGCTGTGGCTCAGTGGTTAAAGTGGATCAATTCCTGACCCCTACAGCCAGGAGTGTCAAAATGTCGACACTGCACCATCTCTGTGAACGGTTTTGCGTTCTTAACTCGCAACTTAAGCAATACTACACACATCCGTGGGTGAATAAGTGAATGTATAAAGTCCGTAAATTTACCATTTATGTATCATACATTCAGTCCTTATACTGGTATACTGATTCAAATTTCTTTAAAAGCTTGTTTTAGGGTTTTCAAATCCTAAAAATCTTTTTTAATAAAAAATAAATATTGCATAGTTTTCACATTGTTCACACATATAAGATGCAGCTCAACATGAAGAAAAACATCTTTGAATGAAGTGGCCCCCAACCCAGCAGACATCCCAGCATTTACAATTATTTGGTAAAGTCATATACAGTAAGACAGACACTACAGGTCCTCACCTTCTTTAATGCCATTCGCTTTCATATTACATAACTTAAATACTAGAATACTATTAGAATGTACGTATATAATGAGTAACATTGTGTAAAAGGTCAATTTATTCTGAAAATCATGATAATATCAGGTGTAAAGTAAGTACTTAAGTACTTTTTAGTACTTAAATAGTAGTACATTTAGAAAAGTGTGTGTATATCATATGTATTTTGCAACATCTTCTTACTTATTAAATTATTATTGTCAATGTTATTTTTACAATATCAAATTAAAATATATGTAGGTGTCTGTGAGATCAAATGACTGGCACATTCTCTCACATCAAGACAAGTCAAAGTTTGAATTCAGCCATGTCTTTAGATTAGATTAAATTATATTTACTTTATTAATCCTCCAAAGGAATTAGCAGTGAGTAGCAACAGGTCACATACATCGCTCAAAAATTCCCAACATTTAAAACCCATGCCATTTTTACAATATATGAAACATAACTCCTAGATTACAAATGTACACAAGAATTTCTGTCAAGTGCAAACTATCAAAATACAAAAATAGAATTGGACTTGAAATTTAGATAGAGAGTTAAATAAGAGTTGAATAGTAACACTGCAACATTATTATGGCATGTTCAACAGTAAGTTGCTTACTTACCAGTGCAAACTTGTAAGTAGGCAGGTAGGTTTCTCTGCTTTCACAGAGGGGAGTCAGTTTTATTGCAGCGGGCTGGAATGATTTCTTGCAGCGGTCTGTATGACATCGGACTTGAAGGAGTCTCCAGCTGAATACACTCTCCTGTTGATTATGATCCATTACAGTGACCAGTTTGTGCAACATTATCCTCTCCATCACCACCTGCAGGGGCTCCAGCGTAGTCCCCAGCACAGAGCCAGCCTTCTTTATCAGTTTGTTCAGTTTTGTGGTGTTCTTGGCTGTGATGCTGCTACCCCAACAGATGGCTGCAACGAACTCTGCACTTTCAACAACAGACAAGTAAAGTAAGTAGATAAAGATATGCATTTTGTTTCACACAATGAAAAACTGCAGCTTCCTCAGGAAATAGAGTCTGCTTTGTATAGAGCCTCAGTGTTACATCTCAAATCTAGTCTGTTATTCAAGTGTACTCCCAGGTATTTTTAACTTTGTAACTTTTGGGGCATTTGTGACTGATTGGATTGAACAAACTGTAGAAAACCAAAATATCAATCGCAGATCTGCAATCTCCACCAATTTAAGCTTCTGAAAGCTGCTGAGTTTGCATGAGTTGGCTAGTTTGGGATAAGCAGTGATCCTGTGAGCACTAATATTATTTATGGTGCATAATTAAAGAAAGCAAAGGTGGTAACGGTGCTATGACCTATGAACATTGTGAAACAAAAGCGAACTTTTAAACACAAACACACTTTTAAGTCATACACATGTGAATTCTCAGCTGACTTGAAAACAGACGGCAATACGTCGTAGCTAATTGTTCAATCTTATCAGCTGCTTCCTCTTTATCAACCATTTCTAGTCCTACCATTCCTATCCGGAAGGGGGTGGAAAGGCAGTTAAATGTTGGCAGTCTCTGTCATTCTGCATGAAATCTGAGACTGGGTCCAGGCTCTATTATAGTAACTGCATCACATCAGTACTTTAACTGCCACAAAAAGGTGATGTGGTCTGATTGAGTCAGTCTTGATCTATCGATGAGGCTCCTTAGTTCTCTGCTGGCCGCTGGAATGGGGGAAATCTGCAGCGTCAGCAGCCTATGCATTCTTTCTGTGATCTTAGCCCGGGTCTCTGCGGCAACCATTGTCTCTGACAAGAGGAGATGATAGTGATGACACAGCTTCTTGGGACAGGTAGGTCTTTGGTTTTACCTCCTTGTCTCCTTGAAGAATGATAATTTGCTGAGAGTCATGGGTCATGATTTTTTTATAACATTTCTTTTTTTTTTTTTTATACTAACAACACAATAACGTGGACGATATTGGCAGAGTTAGAGTGATACAAAATGATTCAGTGATGTGGAAACAAAACAGTAAAAGCATTTTCATTTGGGGGTCAGCTCGAAAGTACGTAGCTGAGCTCCTGAACCCCTACGAACCTGTATGCAATCTGAGATCCTCTGGCAGGTACTTCCTGGCCATTACTCTGTCTAATCTTAAACCTAAAGGTGACCGCGCCTTTTATTTTAGGGCCCCTACTTTGTGGAATGACCTGCTGAAGGTGATCTGGGAAGCAGACAAACGGTCTTCATTTAAGTCACTTTTAAACTCGTCTTTTTAGACCGATTGTTTTTATTCTTTCATTATAATTGTTTTAACTGGTCTTATATACGCTTGTGGCAAGATGAGGAAAAGCACAGGAGACGAAGGCGAGTTCAAACTTTATTCCTCAGCTCCAAAACCAAACTGAAAAAGGAACAACCTTGCACCAGAAAACCCGGGAACGTAAACCACGCCCCCAGCTCACAACCTGCTGGGTGAGAGACATAGTCCCTAGTGTCCACCACACTCTACTTCTAATACTTATTGTCTTTTTAATCGTATGTAAAGTGCATTGTAACTTGTTTTATTATTATTGTTAATCAAGTATACCAATGAAATACTTTGTGGTGAAACATTACAACCTAACAATGTTCAATATTTAATGTTGAATAGTGTCTGGTAGGTAAAGTCCAGTTTACTGACACAACTTCAGGATGCTCAATGCAGAAGAATTCTAAAACAGAAAGAGGAATTTGGTGGTGGTGGTGGCAGTTAAGATAATGTATCAGCAGGCTGGGTGACACAAGCTTTCTGAGTCTCAAAGGGGGGGCCCTCAAGATGACGTTGTGACCTGAATTGTTTTCTGCTGCAAAAATTGCAAAAAAGGAATTTCTCCCATAATTTAGTACAACAAAAATAGTCTAATGTCATCGTAACTTTATGATACCCAGTTAACAAATCGCCACTAGGCCGAGTTTCAAGTTTTCAATAGCCAACATAAGTCTGCCAGCATACAGCTAGCTAAGATGTCCAACCAAGAGCTACTTGCTATCGTGGAACACATACAAATGGAGAGAAAAAAGAAGAGGAGGAAAAAAATTAAGAAAATTAATGACACTCACTCTTATGCATGTAAAGCTGTGTCTAGAGGAGACAGTAAAATCATTCTAACTAAACCATCTAAAAAAAGAAGCTGCCCAAAAAGATCAATACTTTGACTGCGATTGGGAAACCAACCCAGTTTGAAGTAAAACAAATCACGTAATACAAATCCACTTTGACAAAATCCGTGACAGAGCAAACCAACTCGAAGGGATGGTCAAGAAGATCTTGTCTGAGAGTGAGAAGTGAGGTCCTTAACTCTTTTTCTGAGGAAAAAAAAAGGGTGAAAAAGGGTGAAAAAGGTGGCAGACCTAGAAACTAGGGTCAACAAGCAGGCAAGTAGTGTCTATGTCTTTATGGATTGCCGAAAATCTTACAGAAAAAAATCTGCAGTAATTCCAGATGTGGAGAGGAATGAGGTGGCAGCAGCAATGGACATCGCACAGCGTCTATGTCAACTTAAAACGGGGGTAGATAGAATAGATAGAATGTGAAAATGCGCCTGATCATCGTGAGGTTTTTCTCGTGATCAGGGAGAGATTACATGGAATCAAGTCAAATGTATTCGTATAGTCCACAATCACAAATTAGAAAATCCTGAACAGGGGAAAAACAAGAAACCTCAGGAAGAGGAGGGACACTCCAAAAAGAGTGAGATCCTCATAATTCATGTTTACAGCTTCATGGAGGATCTCACCACCAAAACGTTGTGGTTACAAAGTTATTTTTTTCCCCTAGGGATTAATGAAGTCATCTATGTACTATATTGTATAATTGCATAATATAAATATGAGAAAAGAGAAAAGTATAACAATGGATTGAAATTCCATCTAAATCATATTGCTTATTGCTCATCCTTAATGTTTGTTATATGGTGACATGTTACATATCAGACAATTAAATAACACAAAACAGTTTAGAAATATAACTTTTATTGTCAGAGAGACTGAAGCAAGCGCCTCAAACTTCTCAAAGTAATCAAGTGTACCACTCAGTACAACAGTCCTAATTTTTATAACATAAAATAAAAAAAAAGATTTACAGAATTTCAATTTATCATCACTTCATAAGTCAAATATATGGGTCATAATTGATTCTCATACATGTATCTCATAAACTTTGCTCAGCCATTACAGGTGCTTGGCCTACTGAAGTCGCCTCAGCTGGCGTTGGGGTTCCCTGTGCTGGAGAGTTCGAATGGTGGTGCTGGTCGCCTGTGTGCTGCTAACGACTTGGGCGCAGTTCCCTGACCCCTAATGATTGGTGGGGGTCAGATCCTGAAAACCGTCCTGTCATAATCTGTGACACACAAAGGAAGACCAGTATCAATACCATGCAAGACTGTTCATAAACCCAACAGTCTTCCTGCAAATTCACTAATTTTTTTTTTTTCCGCTCCTATTTTCAAGATTAGGTCTATTATGAAGCTTATTTAAAGACAACAGTTAGTTTTTGCTTATTTATTCTGTACTTGTGTAACGACTGTTACATATTAATTGACATCTTTTCAATAAAAGCTCATTAAACTTACAGAGGGTTGAGTGTTGTTGCTATGGAATGCCCAGCCATTTTGTTGAAGGGCTGCCTGGTCAACAGTTTGATAGGGAAAAAAAAGAAGGAATATGAGATGTTAATAAAACAAGCAATAAAGTTAATAAAGTTAATAAAACTTCGTCTGTCTGTCTGTCAGTCCACAAGATGAAACTCAGTTCAGTTTTAAAACAGTTATAAACAGATAGCACAGATCCCACTTTTAGAAAGAGTTTGGTGGCAGTCTGGTATTGTACCGAACCATGAGCAACAGTCAAGACAGAACATAGCCCCACAGGTTGTTGCTGACTGTTAGGTTTCCTGGGGAGGAATTTCAAAACTGCATTGTATGTGGTAGACATACAACTCCTTAACTCCTCTGTTAAGTGATGGCTGTTCCAGCTTGACATAGATGGCCTCCTTTACTCCTCTCTCAAACCATCTCCTTTAAGTGTAAGTGGACTGCTGAGTCCACTAATGTCTAGTGTCACTAGTGACATGCTGGATCGAAACAGGCTAGAACTCTAAAAAACCTGCCACACACTAATGAAAAGCTTGGAAACCTGTAATGAGCAATGAATGGTTTAATTGGCGATAAAGCAATATTGAATAGTAAATATTGGTATTTAGTTAAGAATACTGTATGTTCACCTGATTTCCCTTTGCATGTATTGATATTTTTGGTATCCTGAATCAATAATCTTCTTCCAATGCAAAGAATTTCATGGGTAGCCAAACAACTGGCAATAGAAACACAGTGAAAACAAATAGTGTAACATTTTTGTGTGACATCTGATAGGTGTTTCTCGCCTTGACTTACTGTACCATATGTGTATCACTTGCTCAATGAAGTCTCCTTGACATGTCAAATTTTACCTCCTCAGTGTTCGTTACATTTCAATGTCACTACAGTGTCTTTTGATAACCATCTAGTCATTTGAACCCGACTGGACTAATCCATCTCTTGCAGACATTATAAGCAAACTCCTGATCAGCTACTGCAAATGGATCATGAATGCAGCATGAAGACATGAAGAAGAGAAAAATCTTGAGGTGACATAGCAGTAAACTTTACTAATGTCTGGAAATGTGATTGTGTGTACCTACTAACTAAACCTTAATTTTTTCTGCTCATCTTTAGGTGTACTATATTCAGACATGTTCAGCATCAGTTACCATGGCAGTTTGACCAGGTTAAGAACCTTCGTGTCACTGAAAACTCTAGCTTGAGTCTTAACATACATCAATGGCGCATAAATCTTGCATCATAGTAGAACCTGCAGGTGTACACTTGAATATGCCTGTCCATTTTATTATATAATATTGTTGCTGTTAAACTTGACCCACCTTTTATTTCAAACTGATTATTAATCTTCAAAACTGCCTTCATCTTGCTTTCATTTTAAGTTAGACTATCAATTAACCACCCCACTTGTTCATGCACAAGTTGACATATTCATCTTAGTGTCATGTCATCTTAGCTGTGTTTCTCAGTTGTCTTCATCTAACTTGTATTTTTGAGAGTAATAAAGTAAACATCTATTCTGATGTAATAATATTTTTGATACATGAACAGTAGATAATGTCAAATCACTAGTTAATCATTTTCTAGCAGTTTTGTTTGTTCCCTTTCTAGTTCAAAGACCATGCATAAAGAAAGTGGTCAGTATAATCCATTCAGATGGATATTTATTAATCATTACACAATCATTCCTAAATATTATTATGAAAAAAAAACTGGAAGAATTGGATTGAAAGTCTGAACAAAACGAAAAAAAAAAAAGTCTGATGTCTGAATATATGGAATGAAAATCTGAATGTATGAATGAACATTGGATATATGGGGGGGAGTCTGAATATTGAGAATCAAAGGCTGACATCAAGGCCCTTGCACAATCTTGTTTTTTACTCCTAGTAGCCTAATATTATTTCATAGGTAGGCTATGCTAGTACAAATGTTTCAAAATGTAAGCCCATCAATGGGAAACTCTAGATGGACTCCAACAACTACATGCCCTTTTACTATGTCACAGTCATAGTGAATGGCATGTACAGAGACGCCCATTAACTGCATACCAAAGCTCTGAACCAAGACATGAGAATTAACGGAGACTTGTTTTGACAATGGTACTGCCCCTCAGAATACTACAGGGACTTCAGAATCCCCATTGGTCAGTGAAACTTAACCATTCATAATAAAAGGAGCGTAACACATTTAAATCAGGCTTGACCGGGCACAGTTTCTGTCATCAGCAGGTTAACAGCTTTTGGAGACTTAATCTTTTCAACACAAAGCAGTTATTCATTTATTCTTCAAATACAAACATACTGGTTTAACTGAGCTGGCCAGAACCCAGCTCACAAGCTAATTATATTGCTTAAGTTTGCTAGTTAACGTTGTTAATAACAAAGAATAACATTAGCATGCAATTTTACAGCATTGCCATTGGCTCACATAAACTAGCCACGTAACATTTTTTTCCGGGTTAAAGTCCACCTGAAATGGACGTTGGAGAATATCTAAATGCCGTGCCCTGCCATATTTCCTACTGAAATGGGAAACATCCAATCACAAGATAGAAGGCGCGATATAACGTTGGGATGAATCTGGATAGCTAGGTAACTACAGCAGTGGTCGTAGCGCCGCTAAACTCAGCTGAACTCCACTAAACTTTGAAGATTGATTGAAAACTGGAGGCCAAGACATTACTGGTTGAAATTGGCTCATACATGGTGATGTCATTTGACGTGACATGTGATTTTACCAGAAGGAAGCAATATTGGATTTTGTTATAAAAGTACAAATAAATGTGTTTTGTGTCTTTTTTTTTTGTTCTTTTTTTTTTTTTTTTGGCATGTATCGTTCAGTAGGTGACCGTATGATCAAGGTTGCGATCCAAATGGGTTAAAATTATGGTTTTTCATTTCAGGGACTTCAACATTGCATGAATTGTGGTAGTTAAGGAAACTTTTTAAAGACTGTTTTGTGCTTTTGTTGTTTATAGAGTTGTCTTCTATTGTTGCCAAGGGTGCCACAGTGCTTGCCAAAACTGTCCACCCCACAATCAGGCTTGTCTCATCAAAGCATATACACTAAGCCTGTATATTTTAAGTTTATCTGTGCTTGGAGCTATATAAGATCAACAGGACATTAAGAGCCTTCATCAAGAACTTGATAGGGCTGTGGAAGACTACTCTGGAAGCCAATTGAAGAGCAATTGCCCAAGTAAGCATCAAGTGCAGCATATACCAAGGAGATGCCATATCCCCCCTGCTTTTCTGCATTGGCCTGAACCCCCTCAGCCAGATCATCACAAAGAGTGGCCTCGGATACCGGTTCAGAAATGGAACAATGATCAGCCACCTCCTCTACATGGAAGACATCAAGCTGTATGCGAAGAGTGAGCGAGACATCGACTCACTGATCCACATCACCAGGATCTATAGCACTGACATCGACATGTCATTCGGGCTAGACATCAAGTGGCTAGATATCAAAGAGAGGCAAGATGATTATAACTGAAAGGGTTGAACAACAGGACAGCTACAAATACCTTGGGATCTCGCAGGCTAATGGGAATCATGAAGAAGCCGCAAGGAAGTCAGCCACAGCCAAATACCTATGTAGAGTAAGGCAGGTCCTGGTCAGTTGAAAGGTCAGAACAAGATCCGAGCCATGAACACCTATGCCCTGCCCATCATCAGATACCCTGCTGGTATAATAACCTGGCCAAAGGAGGAGATAGAATCCACAGATATCAAGACAAGGAAGCTCCTCACCATGAATGGAGGGTTTCACCCCAAGTCCAGCACTCTGAGGCTGTACACAAAGCGGAGAGAGGGAGGCTGAGGATAAGTGAATGTCCGAGCCACTATCCAAGATGAAACAACCAAGATCTAGGAATACATCAGAGAGACGGCCTCCAATGATGACCTGCATAGGGAATGCCTCAGGCAGCACAAACCCAGTGAGTAGAAGGAGGAAGAAGAGAGACCATAATGGAGGGACAAGCCCCTGCACGGGATGTATCACTGACAGATAGAGGAAGCGGCTGATATCGAGAAAACATACCAGTGGCTGGAGAAGGCTGGTCTCAGGGCCAGCACAGAGGCACTGATCATGGCAGCACTAAAATCGGTCTTGAACACAGGATCGATAGAGGCCGGCGTCTACCACACCAGACAGGACCCAATGTGCTGACTCTGCAAAGATGACACTGACACAAATCAGGGTGCAAGATGCAGTCAGGTAAGGCATATTTGGAGCATCACAACCAAGTGGCCGGCATAGTATACAGAAACATCTGTGCCAAGTATGGGTTGGAGTTTCCAGGATCAAAGTGGACAACACCTCCAAAGGTGATTGAGAAAGATTGACCTAAGATTCTGTGGGACTTCCAGATCCAGACCGATTAGATGGTGGTGGCTAATCAACCGGATATCGTGTTGGTCGACAAGTAGGAGAAGAAGGCGGTAGTGGTAGATGTCGCAATCCCAAGTGATAGCAACAGGAAGAAGGAACACGAGAAGCTCTAAAAATACCAAGGGCTGAAAGAGGAGCAGGAAAGGATGTGGGGAGTAAAGGCATCAGTGGTACCCGTGGTGATAGGAGCACTCAGGGCTGTAACCCCCAAGCTAGGAGAATGGCTCCAGCAAATTCCAGGAATAACATCTGAGATCTCTGTCCAGAAGAGCGCAATCCTAGGAACAGCTAAGATACTGCGCAGGACCCTCAGGCTCCCAGGCTTTTGGTAGAGGACCCGAGCTTGAGGGAGACACAAGACCGTCCACAGGGTGCGAGTGGGGAATTTATTTTCATGTATACTAAGTCGCTGGCTGATTAGCCAATACTAGCTGAATGTTATGGCTAACAAATGCAAATGCTAACATCTTATTTTCATCCTATTTTCAGTGTGAATAAGCATTTAATGTTTTCACAACGAGCAGCAGGAAGGTTGTTGGAGGAGCTGTGATTCCACGCCCATGATGGCTTGTAACGCAATGTGCAACACTTGCAGCGACACAATGTAGTCTGCCATTGTTGCAGTTACTTCCAGTATGAAAGTCAACATATGAGTTGACGTCATGATGTGGTTACTATGTTGCTCCTTGTCAGTGAAAAAGCAAACTGGTTCTTAGAAGGTTCATATTGCAAACCATTCCTAGAACCAGCCTAAAATCAACACCAGGTTTTTATGGTGGAAAATATGAGCACTTGGTAATGCCTTTCAACTTAATTAATGCCCAAGCAGTCTTCCAGACTCTTATCAATTTAATTATGTTCTTCATAATATGTTGAATCAGTTTGTGTTTGTTTAAATCGATATTCTCATTTTTTTCTCCAGGATTAAAAGACTCAGACAGCAGGAAAAAACCACAACACGGGGATTCATGAACTGCATGCAGTGAAGGTGGTGCTGGAGGAGTCACAGTACTAGTTAATAATTAATCTGGGTGGCATTGCCTAGGCCTCTAGCAACACTGTAAGAAACCTGGGTGTTATCTTTGACGGAACTGTCTTTTAACTCACACGTAACAGATTTCAAGTATCTCCGTAACATTGTTAAAATTCGGCACATCTTGTCCCAACAAGATGCAGAGAACCTAGTTTACACATTTGTTACCTCCAGGCTGGATCACTGTAATTTTCTATTTCAGGCTGCCCTAATGAGATCTTAAAGTCTATACTAAGCTTACTTCTTCCCCAGAGTCTTTGTACTTTATCATCCTCCAGGTTTTCTAGGTCGCAGTGGGAGCTGCTGTTGTTGTTCTGCCTGATGCCTACTGCCCACATTATGACAGGAGATCTCGTGACTTGGATCCAAGGCTGGATTGTGCTGTACAAATCTGGATCCATGGATTAAAATGACTTCTGGACCAAAAGACCAAACCTTCATCTGGATTTATAGATTCCACATAATCTTGACTAACTGACTTCATCAGCAACACTCATTTCTGGATACATGGACCACTATGACTCCTGAGTCAACAGACTACAACTGCTTCTGGTTCAAGAGATTTCTCATACATCTGGATTTATAGACTTATGAACTCCTACATTCTTAACTGTCCTTGGGGTTTGTCTGGGGTTTAAATAGTTTAACCATCGATCCATACATACGCTTTGGGGATGGCTCTGGGGGCCCCAGTAGCCAGCCGAACGGTCGAGAGGAGGTGCTGGCTTCTTAGGTAAGGAAAACGGAGCATGTCCCCAGCAAGAGGCGAGAGGTGCTCAGGCCTTCTCCCAGCCTTACTCCCTGGTCCCTGTCCGCTTGCCATAATGGACAACAGTCCAGCCGTCATCGAGAGACATTTTTAAAGTCTATCTGGTTTATTTATTTTTTCAATTTTAAACGTAACTGTAACTAAATGAACTACTGAAAAAACAAATATATATTACGCTGTTGTGTTTGTTTAGAATTTCCTGTATTTTTAAGAAATATTTAATAATTGCTCTATTTTTTTTCAACAAAAATCAAGTTCAGTCAGTACTGGGAAAAAAAGGACACAACCCCATAGTCCCCCGTCCACATAAATTCACTAAATTCACTAAATCAAATAACAAGGGTTCGCATAGGAACTTAATAAAAATCAACACCACTAATGAGGCAGTTTACAAAGTAAAGAGACTTAAATGTGGACTCTTGAATATCAGATCCCTATCATCTAAAGGTGTATTAATAAATTAGCTTATATCAGATAACAATATTGATTTATTCTGCCTTACTGAAACTTGGCTGTGCCAAGACGAATATGTAAGTCTTGATGAATCCACTCCTCCCAATCACATTAACACACACATTCCCAGAGACACTGGCAGAGGTGGTGGAGTTGCAGCCATTTTCAATTCCGCCCTATTAATAAACCCGAAGCCCAAACAAAAATTTAGTTCATTTGAAAATCTCATTCTTAGCATTTCCGATCCAACCATGAAAACTCCAATTATGTTTGTTATGGTGTATCGAGCACCTGGACCCTACACTGAATTTTTATCAGAATTTTCAGAGTTTCTCTCAGCTCTGGTCCTCAAAACAGATAAAGTTATTATTGTAGGTGACTTTAATATCCATGTAGACATTGAAAACGACAGCCTTGGTAGGACATTTCTCTCACTATTAGATTCATTCGGTTTCTGTCAGTGTGTACAAGAATCAACACACACTTGTAATTACACCCTTGATCTTGTTCTGACATATCAAATCAAATCAAATTAAATCAAATTTTATTTGTATAGCCCAAAATCACAATTTACACATTATCTCACTGGGCTTTGACAAACTGTACAGATTTGACATCCTAGACCCTCGAACCGGGTGAGGAAAAACTTAAAAAACCCTAAACAGGGAAAATAAGAAACCTCAGGAAGAGCCACAGAGGAGGGATCCTTTTTCCTAGGACGGACAGACGTGCAATAAATGTCACTTGTACAGAACACAAAAACATGATAATAACAGTTCACTTAGAATGTATAAAACATCCATGAGTCCCAGAGTCTGTGGATTCTATGAGTCCGGATGTATGGAAAGTCTAGTGATCCAGACGCAGGTGGACTCTGTTGGTCCAGGAGTCATTGTACTCCATGTAGGAAGATCTGGGTGTTGCTGAGTCCAAGAGTATGTAGAATCTGTAAATCCAGGGATAGGTGAAGTGTAGTGGCCCAGAAGCAGGTGTAGTCTATTGACCAAGAAGCCATTGTGATCTGTGGGTCCCGATTTGCACTTGGAAATCCAGCCTAGGATCCAAGTCACAGGATCCAAGTCACAGGACCTCCTTTCCTAATGTGGCCAGGGGGCATCAGGCAGGACCACAGCAGCACCTCCCACCGCGACCTAGAAAAACCTGCAGGATGGTAAAGCACAACGACTCCAGGGAAGAAGTAAAGTTAGTGTAAGGATATGGACATTTACAGGAGCAGAGAAGGAGTCGGAGTCAGAGGGGGGAGAGAAGAAAGCTCAGTGAATCATGGAGTGTTCCCCCACCAACCTAAGCCTATAGCAGCATAACTAAGGGCTAGATAGGCCAGCCTTAACTATAAGCTTTATCAAAAAGGAAGGTTTTAAGCCTACTCTTAAAATCAGAGAGTGTGTCTGCCTCCCGTACCAAGACTGGAAGATAGTTCCACAGGAGAGGAGCTTGATAGCTGAAAGCTCTGCCTCCCATTCTACTTTTGGAAATTCTTGGGATCACCAATAACCCTGCATCCTGGGAGCGTAAGGTTCTGGATGGGCGATAGGGTACTATGAGCTGTTCAAGATAAGATGGTGACTGACCATGAATAGCTTTGTAGGTGAGAACAAGGATTTTAAATTCTATTCTAAATTAACCGGGGAGCCAGTGCAGAGAAGCCAGTATGGGGGAAATATGGTCTCTGATATTAGTTCTAGTCAGTACACGCGCTGCTGCATTTTGGATTAACTGAAGAGTTTTTAAAATTTTGTTAGGGCAACCTGAAAATAAAGAATTACAGTAGTCCAGCCTGGAAGTAACAAACGCATGAACTAGTTTTTCTGCATCTTGTTGAGACAGGATGTGCCGGATTTTAGCAATGTTACGGAGGTGAAAGAAGGCGGTCCTTGAAATCTGTTTAACATGTGATTTAAAAGACAGCTCCTGGTCAAAGATAACACCCAGGTTTCTGACAGTGGTGCTGGAGGCCAAGGCAATGCCATCCAGATTAACTATGTTGCTGGATAATGAGTCTCTAATGTGTTTGGGGCCCAGCACAATGACTTCAGTTTTGTCAGAGTTTAACATTAAAAAGTTATGAAACATCCAGTTTTTAATGTCCTTAAGACATGACTGTAGATTAGCTAACTGATGGGTTTCATCTGGCTTCATTGATAAGTATAGTTGTGTGTCATCTGCATAACAGTGAAAATGTATGGAGTGCTTTCTAATAATTTTACCTACAGGAAGCATATATAGAGTAAATAGTAATGGTCCAAGCACAGAACCTTGTGGGACTCCATGACTAACCTTGTCATATCTTGATGATTCATCATTAACATGAACAAAATTATATCTATCAGATAGGTAGGACTTAAACCATCTTAGAGCAGATCCTTTAATGCCAATTTGGTGTTCCATCCTCTGTAGTAAGATGTGATGATCGATAGTGTCAAAAGCTGCACTAAGATCTAATAAGACTAGTATAGAGATAAGTCCCGCATCAGATGCAGTGAGGAGGTCATTTGTAACTTTTACCAATGCCGTTTCTGTGCTGTGATGCTTTCTAAAACCTGACTGAAACTCTTCAAATAGACTATTATACTGAAGAAAGCCACATAGTTGTTTCGCTACTGCTTTCTCTAGAATCTTTGAAAGAAAGGGGAGGTTGGATATTGGTCTATAGTTGGCTAAAACTTCTGGGTCTAGGGTAGGTTTTTTTAGGAGCGGTTTAATTACAGCTACTTTAAATGACTGGGGCACATAACCTGTTACAAGGGATAGATTGATAATGTTTAGTAGTGGATTTCTAATTAGGGGTAAAACCTCTTTGAGCAACCTAGTAGGTATGGGGTCTAGTATACAGGTTGATGATTTAGATGAAGATAATGTTGTCGTTAGTTCCTTAAGGTCAATTGGATGGAAGCTTTCCAAACACACATCAGGACTAATAACAGCCTCTATAATTCCTGTTGCTGAACTGGAATCTGTGGAGTGTAGGATATTTTCTCTGATAAGTCTAATTTTATTATTGAAGAAGTTCATAAAATCATTACAGGTGAGGGCTCTAGGAATGCATGGTTCAATAGAATGATGGCTCTCAGTCAGCCTGGCTACAGTGCTGAAAAGGATCCTGGGCTTATTCTTGTTTTCTTCTATCAACGCTGAATAGTAGTCTTTTCTTGCTCGGCGAAGGGCCTTCCTGTATACTTTAAGGCTATCCTGCCAGGCCATGTGTGGCTCTTCCAGTTTAGTGGAACGCCATTTCTTTTCAAGTTTATGAGTTTTCTGTTTTAACTTGCGAGTGTTAAGATTATACCACGGAGCTAGTCTCTTTACTGGTTTTGTTTTCTTTTTAACTGGGGCAATGGAATCGAGTGAAGCACGTAGAGAGCCGGCAGTGAAATCGGCAAGGTGATCAAGCTGGGAGGGGCTAAATTTAAGATATGACTCCTCTGTTATTTTGGGATATGGCACTGAAATTAATGCAGAGGGAATAATTTCTTTAAAATTTTCAACAGTGTCCTCAGATATGCATCTGCTATAATAACTAGTGACTCTTGGTTTATAGTTGATGAGCAGAAATTCAAATGTTAGAAGATAATGATCTGATAAAAGCAGATTTTGCGCAGAGACATTTAAATGCTCAATTTCAATGCCATATGTCAGAACAAGATCAAGGGTGTGATTAAAAGTGTGTGTTGATTCTTGTACACACTGACAGAAGCCGAATGAATCTAATAGTGAGAGAAATGCCGTACCAAGGCTGTCGTTTTCAATGTCTACATGGATATTAAAGTCACCTACAATAATGACTTTATCTGTTTTGAGGACCAAAGCTGAGAGAAACTCTGAAAATTCAGATAAAAATTCAGTGTAGGGTCCAGGTGCTCGATACACTATAACAAACATAATTGGAGTTTTCATGGTTGGATCGGAAATGCTAAGAATGAGATTTTCAAATGAACTAAATTTTTGTTTGGGCTTAGGGTTTATTAATAGGGCAGAATTGAAAATGGCTGCAACTCCACCACCTCTGCCAGTGTCTCTGGGAATGTGTGTGTTAATGTGACTGGGAGGAGTGGATTCATTAAGACTTACATATTCGTCTTGGCACAGCCAAGTTTCAGTAAGGCAGAATAAATCAATATTGTTATCTGATATAAGCTCATTTATTAATACACCTTTAGATGATAGGGATCTGATATTCAAGAGTCCACATTTAAGTCTCTTTACTTTGTAAACTGCCTCATTAGTGGTGTTGATTTTTATTAAGTTCCTATGTGAACTCTTATTTGATTTAGTGAATTTAGTGAATTTATGTGGACGGGGGACAGACACAGTCTCTATGGGGTTGTAGGTGGATGACTCTAAAGGAAGCGCAGAGAAGCGTGTAAGACTGCAACTCTGCTTCCTGGCCTCAACTCTGAATTGTCAATTTGGCTGACTAATAAATCTGGCCATATTTCTAGAAATGAGAGCAGCTCCATCCCAAGTAGGATGGATGCCGTCTCTCCTCATTAGACCAGGTCTTCCCCAGAAAGTTTGCCAATTATCAATGAAACCCACGTCGTTTGCTGGACACCACCTCGACAGCCAGCGGTTGAACGACGACATGCGGCTAAACATATCGTCACTGGTCAGGTTAGGCAGGGGACCAGAGAAAACTACGGAGTCCGACAGTGTTTTGGCAAAAGCACACACCGACTCAACATTAACTTTAGTGACTTCCGACCGGCGTAGCCGAACGTCATTACCGCCGACATGAATTACAATCTTACTGTATTTACGTTTACTTTTTGCCAGCAGCTTTAAATTTGATTCCACGTCGCCCGCTCTGGCCCCAGGAATACATTTGACTATGGCCGCTGGTGTGGAAAATGTCACGTTTCGCAAAATAGAGCTGCCAATTACTAGAGTTGGTTTCTCAGCGGGTGCGTCACTGAGTGGGGAAAATCTGTTGGAAACGTGAACGGGTGGGTGGTGAACCGTGGGCTTCTGCTTAGGACTATGCTTCCTTCGAACAGTCACCCAACTTCCCTGGTTTCCCGACTGCTCGGGAGCTGCTCTCAGTCGACCCGCACCGGCTAATGGGGGCTGGCTAGCTAGCGAAGCTACTGGTTTGGTTTGCAAGGTGCGGATCGTAGCCTCCAAATCACTAAGCCTCGCCTCCAACGCAGCAAATAAACTACACTTAGTACAGGTACCATTATCACTAAATGAGGCAGAGGAATAACTAAACATGTGACACACTGAGCAAGAGAGAAGAGAACGAGAGGGATATTGAATCATCAACCCAGATTTTATGATAATGATTGGTTAAGTGAATGTGTGCTTTAAGCAATGATGAATTATGGAGTCAATATGATCAACTTTATACATTTTACAAGGAAAGATAACATTTAAATTTTGGTACATTTAGAAAAAATAATTTATTTTTTTTTAAAGCAAATTCTGCTAAAAATTCATTTAAATTAATTTTGATGCAGAAACCATATATATTAATTTTTGAAAATACTCTGTACAGTAGGGAATAGAAAAAAATATGAATAGGTTAATATAATTATTTTTATTCTAATGTAAGTTTGTGTTTCGGTTGTGACAAATTTTAGGAAAGGAAAAATATTTTGGAAAAGTTAGAAAATACAATGTGAAAGTTGACTGTTCAAATACTATATATGTGCCCCTAAGATCTTGTGCAACATAAATATGGTAAAAGTTTTTCCCAAATAACATACAAATTTCACAAAAATTCCAACTCTGAATTTGAACCAATT
>KV751352.1:5098539-5119009 GCA_001698575.1 Mola mola
TCACTACACTTCATATATCCCTGGATTTACAGATTCTACATACTCTTGGACTCAGCAACACTCAGATCTTGCTACATGGAGTACAATGACTCCTGGACCAACAGAATACACCTGCGTCTGGATCACTAGACTTTCCATACATCTGGATTTATAGAATCCACAGACTCTGGGACTCATGGATGTTTTATACATTCTAAGTGAACTATTATCATGTTTTTGCGTTCTGTACAAGTGACATTTTTTGCACGTCTGTCCGTCCTAGGAAGAAGGATCCGTCCTCTGTGGTTCTTCCTGAGGTTTCTTATTTTCCCTGTTTAGGTTTTTTTTTAAAGTTTTTTCTCACCCAGTTCGAGGGTATAAGGGCAGAGGATGTCACGTCTGTACAGTTTGTCGAAGCCCAGTGAGATAATCTGTAAATTGTGATTTCGGGTTATACAAATAAAATTTGATTTGATTTGATTTGAAATAATGTTTTGGTTTTTTTAAAAAAAAAAAAAAAAAAAAATACAAAACAAAAAAACCGCAACCCTTTATGGTGTTTATAAAAGTCAACAAAAAAAACCTGGAATAAAAAGTATCACAAATCTGTTTACAATCAGGGCAAAAACAACCTTTTTGGGTTTTTTTATTATAACTTATAACAAAAAGCAAAAAACAAGTGTGCCTAAGGCAATGTTTCGACTGAACTCGACAGCAAAAAAGAAAACGTCTAGCAGTCTGCCACTGATGTGTTCTGCTTGCTGGTCAGAAGGAGAATGGGAGCAGGAGCTGCTCTGCACTTCAGTTACACCCTTGTGTGTGAATGTGAAAGCATGTTAGTTTTAGAGTTATCGGAAATTTCAGGTTTTTTTGCCTTGCTTGTTTTTTCTATAAAATTAAATACCCGGTTAGTTTGAATGCATATATCTATACTCCTCCATATAATTATCTTTTTCACTAATATATTATTTGTACTAATCTATTTATTTGTACATTAATTTATGTAGGAAACTGTGACTTTTTATTAGTTATAAATGTATTTTATGAACATTTTGCCTTTAATTTTTTATGTATACCTGTTTCTGTATTTATTTGACATTTATTTATTTATTTATGAAGTGGGTGGGGATAGGGTTAGAAAAGGGGCCGGGTATGGATTAAGGTTAGGAAAATGGTGAACGAGGCTTCATTTCCTGTCTAGGTTGAACTGCACCAGCAACAGGGAAGAGTAACCCCCAACACCAACATGTCACTGAGATTACCATGTGTATGGATAATGTTTTATGGAAACTGAATGGAGGTTCAGATTGCGTGATGGTATTGGTTGCTTTAAATAGAAGAATTTATTGTATTGATATATTACAATTATTCCTGTGTACGAAATGATGTGGGAACCCAGTTGGGCAGGTGGTAAGGGGATTATACTCCTAATTGATCAATTCCTCTATCTGCTGGTGGTACATCCTGTGCAGGGGCATGTCATTCCTTGATGGTCTGTTTTCTTTTTCCTCCTCCTCACTAGGTTTCTGCTTCCTCAGGAATTCACTTAGCAGGTCATCATTCGGGGCCATCTTTGTGATGTATTCCTGGATTTTTGCTGTTTCATCTTGGATAGTGGCTCTGACGCTTAGTAGTCCTCAGCCTCCCTCATTCCGCTTAGTGTACAGGGTGCTGGACTTGGGGTGAAACCCTCCATGCATCGTGAGGAGCATTGGTGTCTTGCATTGGTGTCTTAACTACCTGTCCTCATTAAGCTCATCAGACTCACCTGTTCCTCCCAGCTGCAACCAATCACCAGCCTCCTTTTAACCAGCTCCTCCACACTCACTCCTTGCCAGATTGCCAGATTGTCTTTCGCGGCATGCAAAGCTTTCAAGCCTATTTCCCTGGAGTGATCTCTCGGCTTAGACCCTGCCTGTCATGGACCTGTTCTCCACGTCTGTGCCCCTGTAAACAGACCTGCCTTTTGCCTCTGGACTTTGTTTCTGCTTGCTCCCTGTCTGCCTGCTGCCTGCTGCCTGCCTGGACTCCCTCTTCAGAGGGTCCTGCCTAGTTCAGCACTTGGTGTGTGCTCGCCACAATATCATCGTTTGTCTGGACTCTGTACCAATAAAGCCTGGAACTGTACTGGTTTTGATTTGTCCGGTACTTGGATCTGAATTCACACTCGTTACACTATCTCCTCCTTTGACCAGGTTATTATACCAGCGGGGTATCTGATGACAGGCAGGGTATTGGTGTTGATGGCTTGGATCTAGTTCTGACCATTCAGCTGACTTTTCAGGAATTTCCTTACTCTACATTGGTATTTGGCTGTGGTTGACTTCCTTGCGGCCTCTTCATGATTTAAATTTGCCTGCTGGATCCCAAGTTATTTGTAGCTCTCCTGAACATCAGCTATGTTGCCCTCTAGTATTTCAGTTCAGCAGTGTTCTTAGATATTATCCAGTTACACTTGTCTAACCCGAATGACATTCCAATGTCATAGCTGTAGATCCTTGTGATGTGGATCAGTGAGTTAATGTCTCGCTTACTCTTCACATGCAGCTTGATGTCATCCATGTAGAAGAGGTGTTCCATTTCTGAACCGGTATCCGAGGTTACTCTTTGTGATGATCTGGCTGAGGGGGTTCAGCCAAATGCAGAACAGCTGGGGGGATAGGGCATCTCCTTGGCATATGCTGCACTTGATGCGACCTTGGGCAATTGGCCTTGAATTGGCATCTACAGTTGTCTGCCACAGCCCTGTCAAGTTCTTGATGAAGTGTTCTGTCGATCTTGTACAGCCCAATCCAGGCAGTCCACAGGCTGGTCTTTCTGGTCTTACAGTCTCTCGCGACTTCCTTGTAAACCAGTAGCTGGTGTTTGGCTCCTCTGGTGTCACTACCAACCCCTTTTTGGGCTTTGCTCATGTATTGAGCCACAAGCCTTCTCATATTTGCCACAATGATGCCTGACAGGAGCTTCCATCTTGTGCAGAGGCAGGTTATTGGTTGGTACTTGGATGGAATTGGGTCAACCACTCTGGGTGGGTCCAATCTTTTTAGCAGCTGGTTCATCTGAGCTGCCAGGCGTACATGGAGTGCATTTAGCTTCTTTAGGCAGTAGCTGTGGATCATGTCAAGGCCTGGTGCTATCCAGCTCTTCATCCTTGACTCTTTCTTGGATGCCTGCCATTTTTGTTTACTGGTTCTTGTTCTAGGAGATGACTGTGGTTTCTCAAGTCCACCAACCACTGAGCATTGGTGTTATGTGATGCCTCTTTCTCCCATATGCTCTTCAAGTACTGTTCAGTCTCACCCCTGGGTGGGTCTGTCCTCATCTTATTGCTCTACCATTGAGAGTACACTTGGATGGTTCAGCCGTGAACATACTGTTTATTCTCTGGGCCTCCACGTCTCTGGTGCACCTCTTCAGCTGGGTAGCCAGGGCTGTGGGTCTATTTGGCAGTCTCCAATGCTTCATTTATTGACACCTTGCTCTACTTCCTAGGTAGTCTTGCCCTTCTCCAGCTCTGGCAGTTGGTTAACCTCTCCCCATGTTGCCTTGATCTTAGCCTCTCAACCTTGTTCTTCATGGAAGGTACTGCCCCTTACGGCTAACATTGAATTTGTAGCCAAGCATCCGTAGGATATGTTGTTGTTGCATATATCAGCTTATTGGTTTATATAAATTTTGACATTGAAGTGAGGGATGAGATGATGGTTAAGACTGAAGCACATCACAACTGTCTATATAATAATAAACAGTTTCATCTTGGCTTCAGAGTATCTAACAATGTAAAAGTTTAGTTCCCTTGGAAACGTCAACATTTTACTCCTTAAAACAAACTCTCATGTCTCTTCATTTCTATCCTAATTTTGGAAGATGGCCAAATTTGGTCTCCCTCAATGGTGACACCATGGTTTCAGCCTTGCTGCTAGTTAAATACACTTTTTCTGATCTTCACATTTAGCTTTGTTTGACTTAACAATACAGATTTTGTGTCAGAATAAGTCATATGTTTACTTTGGTGACCAAACTCTCCTCACATTCAGTTCTCCTATAAAAATGAATGGACCCAGAACCTGAAATTGGACTCTGAAAAGAAATGGGGAATGACAAAATCCCTGTGACACAGACATAGGAGAGTTTGTCTCTGAAATGATTGATTGCTGATAGATGTAAAATCTCTCAAATAAAGAAACAATTTCTATGTTCTCAGTTTGAAATCTGTAATTGTAATATTGACCAGCATCTATGCCTATCAATTTAAAAGAAAACTAATACACATTATTTGTAAATTTGGGTGTTTATGGTTGTAATGGCATCTCATGGACTGAAATTAATGTTTTAAGTGATGTAAATGTGACATTAACATTTTGAATGTGAGCTGAAACGGCTCCAAAATAATATTGAATGTAAATGAATACGAGGACATGTTAATGCACCGTCCAGTAGTGAAGGTTTAAACACAGAGTGAGAAAGTCTGTCAGAAATATTCATCAATTCAATTTGTATACCCACCTAATGTATAGTACTTTAAGTCCTTAAGGTACTACTGTTATTGCCATTGCGCTTTGTCATTGATTGGAACAACCTTGGAGATACTGTTGGGCACAGAAATCCTCTCTTCATCACTCTGGCACATCATTTTCTTCATCACCCAGCATTAACACACAGAACTTTCTCATGAAACACAATGACATTTGACTGATTGCATATTATAGAGGTGACAGTGAATCAAGTGCCTCCAAAACCTGGGGAAAAGCCACTCAGGTTTGTGCTGAAATCTGTGCATGCTCCAGCTACTAAAAAGAAACAAGTCTTTATCAGTATCAACTTTTTTTTAATTTCCCATGCATAGTTTGGACACGAGTGTAGTGAGAATGAAACAAAAAATAAAGGAAATAAAATTTTGACATTCATTGTAATTTTCTATACCATTAGCAAAAAATGTTTCCAACAGAAAAGAAAAATAGTTTTCTGCAAGGATAAAAATCTTTCAATAAAGTCCTTCAAGGTAGAACAATGACACTCTGAACAGGGTAAAGCTCGTTATAACATAAATACATTACAAAAAAGGTCCCTAAAACTAAAACATTCAGCACATTTTTGTACAACACAGTGCATTAAATAGGGTTAAGTTTAAAGAACAATTTTCCAGAACCCAGTTCTTCAATTTTTGAAGTCACATGAATTTTTAGTTCCTGTGACTGTCTGCATTTGTGTTCTTCTCATCCCTTAAGAACCAAGCAAGATAGACTAGCACAACTGTAAACACTTGTTACTGTAGCAAGACGTGTCTGTAAAGTGCTGCCCCAAACTAGAGCAGAGAATGAAATTACTACTTTAACAGCTAATTTTTAAATACTAATGCATCTCAAAAAAGTAGAACATCGAGAAAAAGTTTATATTTGCCTTAATTCAACTCAAAGAGATAAACTTTATATAAAAGTTTTATTACTTTATTTATTCTTTACAAGTAAACTAAAGTAAATTAAAGTAAAGTCATTTGTGTTTTAATTTTGAGGATTATGGCTTATACAGTGAAATTTTCAAATATATTGAGACTTTCTTTTGCTGTGTTGGCCATAATTACCAAAATTAATAGGAAACATTGAAACATTTTAGTTTAAGTGCACTGGGTCTAGGATATATTAAAAATCACTTTTTTTTTTTTGAGATGCAAAGTATATAAAAAAAGACATTCACTTTTACGTTTTTAGTTTGAGGAACACATGGAATCTGCATTAACTGGGGTATATTTGGGTCATTTAATGCTACTACTAAGTAGAGACCCAGGTTTGTCCTCAGTTGGTAAGTTTACAGATATTGATTTATATTGATATATTTTATTTTGATATTAGCATTTTGCCAAAGAATGCCAAATAGCAGTTGATCTATGTGCTCCATCGACTCAGTACTGGAGGACTGTTGACAGCTATTCAATACTGACAAGCGCGAAATCTTGAGTAAAATGTTTTTAGAATTTAAAGAAGGAATTTGAACAAATAAAAAAAAAAGCATCAATATTGGGGAAAAAAAGGATTTCACAGTTCTAATGAAAAGCAAGTGCAGCAGCAGTGGGACAAGAAATGAAGAGCACAGCCTCTCTATCTCTCTTGGGGACAACAGTGATTATCATTTGTGTGCTACTGTTTGTGAACAAGTTACTATTCCGTGCCGTGCAATCATTGCTTAACAGAAACACAATCATTAAAAAGGGAAAGAAAAAGCTTTAAAGTAGGTTGTATATCTCTCAGCAAGAGTCTCCAAAAGATGGTTGCCACAAGGAATGGAAAGCTGTGTGCTTTTGAAGGTCATACAATATATCATGCACACTGAGGGCACCCACTTGGATAGGGATTTAATTGAAAATTTGGATTTTGGGAGACTGTCACTCTCACCAAAATATAAAGACAACAGTATAAGAAGTGTACTCTTCAACTTTCTGATGTGAAAAGCTGTAAGCGAGGAGGCTGCTTGAATCTAATTATGTTGTTACTCAGCAACAAGAGGGGGAAAAAATAAACAGCGCTTGTTTTCAAACCTTGCCTTCCAGACTACTGTATAATCAGAACACTGACTGCTACTGTGATAATAAAGTTCAGTGTGATTGCAGTGAGAACATGTGGTCCCTGTGAGAAGATCCATACTTCATGCCCAGATTCAAACAGTTTCTTATAACATTGTAAAAAAAACAAATACTCTTTGACACCAGGTACTGTATGTAGTTTTCTGATGACATGAAATAAGTGAGGACAAAAAGAGAGAGGATAAATATTTCACATTTTTCTGCCTTACATTTTAAAGAGAAAACAAAGAAATGTGTATAAGAAAATTGTTGTGATATCACATATTTCTTAGCTAAAAAATGCTTTCACTTCTCAAAAGAGCCAGTGTTGAAACCAAAAGCATTATAGATTTTTTTTCAGACACCATACACTATGCACAGATAAAAAGCATTAACAATAATAAAGACTTTTCCACACAATGTAAATGATCCATCCATTAATGTCTAAAACAGTAGAAGCTCAGGAAAAGACTAGAGATTCATCTTATTAGCATAATTATTACTCAATCATCAGTCAGAAATGCCTCCAACAGCAAGAATTGAATTACTGTTATTATGAACTTTTTTCTAATGTCCCACAATGCAACATACTTTGAGGCGTGAGAGTGGTAAATGTTTAACTAGGGCCAGGGGTACTAAGACAGAGGGTAATCTAGGGGACAAGGGTACACAAGTGTGTGCAGGTAGCATCTGGTTCAATTCTTCGTATACTACTGATTTGACCCACACAAGAGGCTTAAAATATGTTGGTAACATCACCTGCAGTCTACTCCGGAGCAGCTGGGCATTAGGTCCTGCCAGATGAGTATCAGTCATTTATTGTTATAACGGTTATGCCAGCCGAGTGTCACTTTGGCCCTCATGTAGAAGTACTGACAGAGGAGGCCAGGCATCTGACCCTCTATGAATTTGAGGATGGAAAGCTTCCACTGAGAAAGAAAAAGGAAGGATGGGGAATAATGAAAAAGAGCACCTCTTGGTTTACTTGACATGTTCGGCACTGTGGGATGAGCAGTAGTATTTCTTATGAGCTATAAATGTGGAAAGGCTGCTGACCCTGATGTTGCACAGCCGACAGAAACGCGAGTTACCGGTCTGAATAGGGGAGATCACTGTGGTTTTGGAAGGGGGGGTGGGGGCAAGCTGGTGTGTGGGAGTGGGATGGGAGCTCATGGGTGAGGTGGACTTGTTTGGAAGATGGGATGACTTCACTGTCTCTCTCAGGATCTCAGGCACAGGTGACAAAGTCAGAGGGGGAGCACTTGGAGGAGACATGGGAAGAGGTGAGCAGGCTGAAGGTGATCCTTCACCTGCCAAAGGGCTGCAATTTAGTAAAGGGGAGACAGGGGATATTGGACCACTTCTTGCCTGTCCATTAATGCTGTCTCTGTGCACTCGGGAGACCTTGCTGGGCTGGCTGGAGGTGGTTGCAGTAGCTCCATCCTTTGGACTAAGGCTGAGGCTGGAGTTAACTGCACTGCTGGGCTGGGGAAGGGCCTCCGCAGGTGGCTGAATGGTTACAACCAGGCCATGTGTCGTCTTGAAGTGCTCCATTAGGTCACAGGTAATGGTCATGTTTGGGCAGTATGGGCAGGTCACCTGAGAGGAACTGCTTCCATCTTTTGTACCAGCTCCTGGGGTGGCTGCAAGTATGGGGGTTGTATGGGGTGAAGATGTGGTGTTGGAGGCAGGTAAGGGCGATGGGTGAGGATTGGATGATGTCCCTTGAGCCTGCGCAACCCATTCTGCAAGAACAGTTTTAGCTTCAATAGAGTGCAAAAGATCTGGGCACTCCTGCTGAGGTCCTGCTTTGGGAGAGGTAGATGCCGATCTCTTAAGCCTTTGAAGCTTCTCCAAAGTGTGGGGCTGGAGAGTGGTTGCAGGGCAATAGTATGTTTTATGAGCCAGGTAGTTCTCAATGCTGTTGAAGCTGATACTGCATGCTGTGCACTTGTGGTAGTCACTAAGTTGCAGAGCAGGGAGACTACTGGTGTTTCCGTGCCATGGAACCTCTCGCAGACGGGGCCTCTTGCTTAGGTCAATTGGGCCATCTCTTTCAGGGCTGGAGCTTCCTGCCCCACTTGGAGAAACTTCATGCTTCACTGCCAAGCCCAGAATTGAAGGTGATGGGGCAGAGGCAGAGGCAGTGGCAGCTGCAGGAGCTGCAGCAGCATTTGCTAATGCTTCTGTTCTGGCCATGTGTATTTCATACATCTTCTTCCTCTTACGTGTGCGGATGGGCTGGGGAAGGAAGGCTACTGCAGTAGATGCCTTGGTCATGTGAACAGATCGCTGGTTGGATGGGTCATGGCGGGATGCACAGTAAAAACGTTTGTGAACGGTATAGTTGTCATGACGACTGAAGTGGATGTTGCAGGCTTCACAGAAAGTTCTGTTGGGATCATCTTCCTGGTCCTCTGCAGAACCACTTGCAGGACTTTGGTCGCCTTCGCTGGCTCCTCCTCCTCCTCCTCCTCCACCTTCCCCTTCAGAAGAGGATGATATTCCCTCTCTCCTTACAGGGGTTTCAGTATTCAGTTCTGCTACCCTTCTAGATTCTGTTCCTCCACTCCCCGTGGCGGGGTCAGAATCAGATGGAGAGGCAGAGGTTGCCCTACTCATTACTCCACC
Source organism: Mola mola (assembly GCA_001698575.1). Taxonomy (NCBI): domain Eukaryota; kingdom Metazoa; phylum Chordata; class Actinopteri; order Tetraodontiformes; family Molidae; genus Mola; species Mola mola. The sequence goes on from KV751352.1 coordinate 5,107,706, forward strand.
CTGAGGAGATGCTGTTGAGCCATATGTGCCACTAGAAGGCACTGTGGCTGGGGCTGCATCCCTTGAAGATCCAGGGCCTGAAACTGCGGTCGCACCTTCTCCGTGGTGCCTACTGGAACAGTAAAGCCTCTTATGTGCATAGAAATTGTTAATGTTGTTGAAGGTGATATCACACTCAAAGCAGGTGCCTCCTTTGTGAGGTGGAGTGGCTGTTACCGTAGGGGCAGTTGGCCCAGATGAGAAAAAGGCCACAGGGTTGTTTTGAGGAACTGTCTGGCCCTGTTTCAGCCGGCTGTGGATCATTTCTGACATTTTAGCCAATATCTCTGAGGCCTGAGGTAAAATGCCCGGATCTGGGATTAACATATACTGAGGCAAGAACATTGTTCCTCCTGGATGAATGGACCGTGTACCTTCCACATGGGCAGGGCTAGAACCAGGTTTTGGACTAGTCGGTTCTGCCTTCACCATTGTGGGGGCTGGACTCTTTAAAGAGTTCAGTGTCGGACTGGAAGGGGTGGATTTTTGCTTTTCTTTTGTTTTACTTGTTTTTTGATCTGCCCCTTCTCCATGAACAGCCTCCTTCTGTTCATTCTCCTCAGTCTCAATTCTCTGCTCCTCTATCTCAGTATCTGAATGAGGCTCCTCTTTGATCTTCAGGTCAGTGGTTAGGGGATCAGTGGGACTATATCCTCGAGGTGTGGCTGAGCCACCATTTGCACCTGGGCTGGATGAGTCTGGTTTAGGAACACAAGCTAGGGGCTCCCTCTCTTGGGGACACAACTGGGGCTGAGGGTGGTCAACTGATAATGGGATATTTTGGCAAGGGGTGGGGCTCCTTTCAGCTGGGACCCTGACATCTAGGTGTGTTCGTACATGTTGCTGAAGCTGGGCTGGGGAGTCAGAGTTGTGGCCACACACTTGACACTTCAGCACCACACCAGAATCTCCTGGACTAAGACCTGACGAAGAGAGCCATAATTAATAAACAATACTGTGTTTGTTGATTACTTTTAAATTGATTTAGAGGGGAAAAATTCTGAACACTGCATGTGGTCCAGATTGAAAAGAAATTGTGACATGATCAACAGTCTTGTACTTTGACACATTAATACTGTAGAGTCAAAACCAAGTAATAATCACTTACTGAAAACAAGGAGTCACAATATTAGCATCACTTACCGGTCGAAAGAGGCAGCTTGGGAATGCCTCGTCCTGGGGAGTAATTCTCACTCTGAGATGGCTGGCAAACCATGTGACTCGTGACCAGATGGCTGTAGAGAATGTCCCTACTGGTGGAGACGAAGCCACAGCCATGACATACTCCATTCAGTGTGTCTGTATGGACCTTAAGGTGGCGCTCACAGTTTGCTTTTGTTGTGAATGCTGACAGACAAATGAGACAGACAAATGGACGCTCACCTGTGGAAGGTCAAAAACAGTAAGCCCAACTACCAGATGGTTGTATGAAATACATGAAAGATGCTGACCTTTGGTTCAGCACATTTCACAGTTCTTACCACTGTGTGTGCGCATGTGGATCTCCAGTGAGCTGGCACTGGGGCAGCTCTTGTTGCACTGTGGAAAGGGACAGATGCGTTCATTGGGGTAGGACTCCCTGGGTTTGTCTTGTGGTGGGGATGAGGCTGTGGCTGGCTGTTTCTGACGGCTGGCACAATAGTACATAAGGTGTGCCTGCAAGTTCCTCTCACTGCGATACCAGATCCCACAGTCCTTGCATGGAAAAATGTCCTCTGATAGGCAGAACATAATTTTAGAGTTACTGGAAAGAAACAGAACAGAAACACAGAAAAATATCTATTGGATTAGCAACTTGATGGAAAAACGATTGCCAATGGTTGATTGCCTGTTGATAGGTGTGGATGTACCTCTTTTTGTGGAAGTACCTCGTGTTGAACTATGATCTAATTTCAATCATTTTATTAGTGTACAAGATTATAATAATTATGAATACGTGAAATATCAGTATATTTTACTGAAACTACATTTCAGATGCATGCATTCATGCACACACACACACACACACACACACACACACGATATGGGTATCCAATTATGCTGGATCATAAACCGCCACTACTGTGTAATGGATCATTTCTGATCTGAAAAGCTCATCTGATGACACAAAACGGGCTAAAAAAAAAAATAATGAGGCAAAAGTTTAAAATGGCATCTCCATCCTCCAGGCAGGTACTTTAGGTGTGTGAAAGGGATGATAAATATGATATTTGTAAGATGTGTTCTTTTCTCTTATGATAAGAAAGAGACCAGATATTTACCATCCCAAAGAGGACAGGTTAGCAGCTTAGGCTAGGGTTGGGTATCGAAACCCGGTTCTAAATTAGTCCCGGTTCCAAAGTTTCGATTCCATTGGAACCATTAAGAATTTTAATTTAGGTTCTGCCAATCGATTCCTAAATGAACACTGCACACAACACAAGTCTGGGTGAGGTTCGAGCTGTATGCTGTCATTACCGTAATGCTCTACAGTATGGCTTCATTTTGTTCTGTAGTTGGATTTGCAACAGTCCAACACCTATCACAAATGTATTTTGTGCACCCAACGTGGCAAACCACCTTTGCTAGGTGCAGGGTGTAATAATCAATGAGTGCGAAGTGACTGACGTGTTGCACTGGCTTCTCTCCTCATATGTTGTCTGCCTGGCTCAGCTAGACAAATGAACATTCAGAATGATGATATTCTGCAGCCTGTCTGTGAGAATGTGAGCAATGAGAGCAGACAGAGTATCCGTGTTATTCTTTTCCTGTCCCTTGTCTGTGTGGGAAGAGGGTAGATGAGCTTCAGGATCAACCCTTTTACTTTTAAAAAGCAGCAAAACAGCAGACTCCCCCTCAGTCTGCAGTAGCTGGAGTTTCTTTTTTGACAACTGCTAGACTTCTAACTAGCCTCTAATTGCTGCTGCTTCTTCACTTTGCCACCCTCACTTTGTTTCACACTGTATTATTTGAATTATTGAACAAAGGAAGAGCATATTATGATTGAAGCATAAAATTTAATAACAGCAAACAAATTAGGCTGTATATGGAACTTTTATAAGTTCCATAGACTGTATCAAATCAGTTGTGAATGTGAATATGTTTACATATGAGTCAACTTGTGGAAAGGCTTCTAATTTGTTTTTCTTTTTGCATGTGAGTTTTTTGACCCTGATCTTCAAAGAAGAATGGGAATCAAAATCAGAATTGCTAAAATTCTAATGATACCCAACCCTAGCTTAGGCACTACTCACTCAGCTGTCTGTAGCTGATGTGCTGCAACAGCAACCCTGCAGCAAGGACAAAAATACACCAACTGTAACATCAGTTACAATAATGAAGGGATTGAGGAGGTACAACAATGATGCTACAGCAAGGGGGAGGGGGATTTCATCACCACCATCAAACTCGAGATTGGGTTCCAAGCCTCAATAACAACAGGCCTCGATGACATTAATACAAGAGCAGTTAACCTGAGAATGAAGATCACAGCTAAGCAGGATATCTGGAACCGCCGGGAACTGTACCCTCTGAAAGTCTGCTAGAGATTGTGAATGCAGCACTATTAACTATCCTGCCTGTGACCATCACTATGGCTAACAAGATGATATATAGAAAAGTAACACTGGGACCCACCCAGAGTGGTTAACCCAAGGTTGGAGTGTCCTGATCATGAAGGAGCCCCAGAAGAGAACAATTCCATCCAACTACTGGCCAATAACCTGCCTCAGCACAACATGGAACCTCTTGTCAGGAATCACTGCAGTCAAGATGAGTAGACATATCCCTCAATACATGAGCAGGAACCAGAAAGGGGTAGTAGGTAGTGACACCAGGGGAGCCAAACACCAGCAACTGGTTGACAAGGCAGTTGCTAGAGGCTGCAGGACTAGGGAGACTAACCTATTCACTGCCTGAATTGACTAAAAGAAAGCCGACGTCTCAATGCCACACATATGGATACTGGAGTGCTTGGAGCTTTACAAGATCAATGGGACACTAAGAGCCTTCATCAAGAACTCGATGGGACTGAGAAGACAACTCTACAAGCCAATTCAAGGCAAACTGTCCAAGTTAGCAGCTGTCCAGCATAGACCAAGCGAGTGCCTTATCCCCCCTACTTTTCTGCATTGGGCTGAATCCCCTCAGCCAGATCATCACAAAGAGTGGCTTCGGATACCGGTTCTGAAATGGAACAACCATCAACCATGACCTCTACATGGCTGACATCAAAAGCTGTATGTGAAGAGTGAGCGAGACCAGCAATCTGAGGTTGTACACGGAGCAGAAAGAGGGAGGCTGAGGACTGGAAAGCGTCAACTATCCAACATAAAAACAACGAACAAGGAATACATAAGGAAAACCAGGCCTCAAATCATAACCTGTTATATGAATGCCTCGGCAGCAGAAACCCAGTGAGGAGGAGTAAGAGGGACCATCATGGCCCACTGCAGAGCAAGTGCTGATATCAAGAAAACACGTTTAGACCATAACCTGCTCTTGGATATAGCTTATAGAAAGTCAACAATCCCCTTAAAAATATGGTGGGTTTGCCTAACTACAGTCACTATACTGCCGTAATTATCACAATGACAGCCCTTATATACGCGCCACAGTTACCACCAGCTGAGTATCACTGAAGTAAGTGGAGCGAGAAAGAGAGAGAGAGAGAGAGAGAGAGAGAGAGAGATTGCGCCAATTTAATACACAGGTCTCACTGGCGTTAAATTGCACCACTTTAACTGCCTATAGCAGGTTGTGCTTGACTCTGAATTAGATGTCATTTGCACCAAGCCTTAAGTGCATGGGGAGGGGGCAATTTTGCACAGAATTTTTGAATATTCCCTAATTTACATGCATGACAATTTGGACAGGCGCACCTGGGATGCCGTCTGTGTGGTAGTGCAGTTTGCTTCTGTTTCAGGTGCACGCTAATGCATGCCTTGTTGATTGCATGCTATTTTTTTTCCCTCTAATTCGCACTGTTTTCCAGCGCAAAAGCAGCGCGATCCTTTTGTGGATTTGGCCCTTGGTGTGTTGTGCATATTTAAGCTTTTATAATAATTTCATTATTTTATTTATTTAATGTGGCAAAATTGAGAGAGAATGGTATACTTTATGTTGCACCTGTTATGCAATATAACGTTTACGAATGATAAGAATAGATAAATAAATAATGCTACACAATAAATACAAGGCTTCAAACAGATCCTGTGATTGGTATTGGCTGACACTGTGAGCTCAGTGATTGGTTCTGATTATCTTCATATCTGGTTAAATTTTAACAACATCAAACTATTTGCTTCAGTCTTACCAAATTTAGTAACGTGTAAGTGTCTAAGTCCGCAGTATCATTTAGTGGCCAAAGCGAAAATTACAACTTTAAAATAAATTGTAATTTACTCTACAGAGTAGAGTAAATGTACACTACTGTATATGATGATGGCCTGCAGGGGCCAACCTGCTGTGACCAGAATAACAGTTCATGAATTAAAACTGTAAGGTCTGACTAAACAATAAAAATGCATCGAATAAGTATAATATTACTAGAAGCTACTAAGTTGTGTTTCTAAAACATTTATTACTTTGTATGATAATAATTATATAAATCCAAAACAATTGATAATAAACTCAACCACATAATAATCTGCTTATATACTTATGTACAAACACACAAAAACAGTATTAGCTCCACTGCCATTTCTCTTAAATTATCATGGCTTATGATACACAAAACTCACTGTTCACAACAGCAGTGGCCAGGATGGCAGCCATTCCAGCTTGCTGCGGGAGGAGCTGGATATCTGAGTGCAGCGCTGCACCAGGCTCCTCCTTTACTATGGGTTGGTTCTGGGTGACAAGGCTGAGTGGAGGAGATAGCTGGGCCAATGAGGTCGAGGAGCCTGGATGAAGTGACAGTGAAGCCAATAGCCTTTCACCAGCTGTAAGCTCTCTGGTCACTGTACAGAACAACCCCTCACCTGAAAACACATAGGCTTTTGTCACAACTGAAAACAACTGAAGACAAGGGAAACAGGTTTTCTTTATTTGTTTTTTTTTTTTCTTAAGCAAGAACTAGATTTTGATTTTTGATTTAAATATTTTACAGCAGATTAGCAACAAACATTGAACAGTGCTCCCTCTTAAGTGCCGCATTCCTAACCTAATATCACTGACAGGACTGACTCTGCTCTGCCATTTACGCTACGCCAACGTGATTGGCTTTCCCCGCTGTCACTCCATCTGGCTGGAAGAACAAGCACCGGCAGGGAGAGTAGTGTTGCCCCTGTCTGCCTGCAAGTGCTCAGTAAAGATGGTAGGAGCAGAAAAAAATAAAGGTGCACATTTGTCTATTTGTGTAAGACACAAAGACAATATTTTCTCAATTGCTGATGAGTCAATAATAATAACTATAGTAATACTCAACTAAACCACAAACACTTTTCCTCACTCTAAGCATGCATTATATGTTATTTTGTCAGATGACAGAAACAATCCTTCAAGGTAGAGAAGATGGAGAAGGAGGGGCAGGGTCACAGAGGATGAAGTTTAGTAGCAAGGCTCAGCATTGTGACTTGGGCTGCGCAATTAACTGAAATTTAATCAAAATCCTAATATGGCTTACTACAGTGTTGACTTGGCCTGCCTTTGCCTTCACACCATACTCTATAGAGTTAAGAAAACTTTTTTGTCTGGTACACCAACGTACCCATAATCAGTTTTTCAATGCAAATATGAATGATGATGCAAACATGAGCATTCCTTCTAATATCACTAATCATATGCAATTGCAATATAGAGTCCAGTTAATCACAAATCATTTTTTTTTTCCAAAATTGCGACAAATATAAGGATGATTTTTAATTTTTTTCAGATTATATGAAATTGTGATCAGAAGTCTATCATGAATGCAAAAAAAGGAATGCCATTAAGGATTTTCTTTTTAAATGAAAAACAGAAACCACTTGCATATGTGGGAGATTTTTAGCCTTGGTGGAAATCTGCACTTCACGGCATATTTGCTCTCTGTTGTCAGAAAGAAAAAAAACTGACCTTGGCTGTAGATTGTACAGTTGGAAGCTAAGGCATCAGAGGTCAGAGGGAGCAGACTAATCCAACAGTCTGGATCTTCACATAGCACCATCTTAGAGTTCTGCACACAAACACAGGTAGGGGATTAGGTCATTGACTGTCATTGATTGTCACCAACATCATCTCCCCTGAACAGTATGGAATGAGTCATTATTCTCAACCAAATATGTACAGTATAATCCAGAGCAAATTGAAAACAAAAATCTACAGCATCAAAATACTTCAATATTATACCTTTGCTGTAAATGAGATTTTCGTTATAGCACCACCACATGATTAATTTTTCGTTTCACATAACAAATAAATATAAATGCTCAAGACCAAAAAGTAAATGAGGAAATTAGGGGAGCATGGGTTGAACAAAGCTGCATAGATAATTAAGGAGGATAGGATAGAAAAAAGGAGGTGAGAAATAAAAGAGGAAGAGAAGAGACCCTGGGAGAGAGTGAGATGAGGAAAAATGGTGAAAGAAGATCAGATGAGGTCGACGGACTGCTATTCATGTGGCTGACATAATAAGATCCAAAGTGGATACTCTGAACAAAGAATGGAGAGTCAACATTCAGTGACTGTGTGTGTGGAAGAATGAAAGAACACACACGCACATACATAAGCACACAGCGGCTGTAGGGTGACACCGAAGCTATTTATTAAAAAACTGTGTAAAATGCCAATTTAGCAAATGTAATCATGATCAATAAACATCAGTGGACATCATTTCCTCCCAGACATCTTTTATGCACATTTCTCAGTGAAATCAATAAAAGTAACATTACGCTGCCTGTATACACATGCTGATTTCAATTTATGTCTGCATACAGGAGACTATAAACCCAATGTTCAAACATAAACTAGCATGGAGTTTAGCGCAATAGCACTGCGATATCAAAGCACTGACCCATGTGTCTCTACTTTCATTCTGCAATTCTGTAGAGTTTATAGATGCCAACAATGTTCAAATCCACCAATCTCGCCTGTAGCTTAAACTAGTTAGGAAAGTAGATTTAGAGGAATTCAACAGCAGCAGCATGGAAATTCATTGTGAGGACATCACAATGCTGTTCAGTTGGACTTTCATGCAGTGTTGATCATTGACCACTAAGAGGCAGCATTTCCTCAACACTAGACCGAGACACCTCACACCAGAGTAAAGGAGAAGTTTTTGGTGACAATGGTCTAAGGGGACACTATATGGTACATTTTGCTTTTTATTTGATTTTTCTGACGCACTCTGAAATTAACTTTAATACCAAGGCTCCCACTGCGACCTTGGTGTTACACTATATATTTAAATTTATAGTCCACCTTTCCAAAGTGAAGATTAAATTTGATTAATCTTTTCCACATGTCAAGTACATTGATATGTAAAACAAAGGACAAGAAGGAAAAAAAGTCCCAAAATCAAATATTCTAAACTATATCACATCTATATCCTATCTATATCTATCTATCCATCTATCTATATATATATTCTTGTAATCAAAAACTTTCTCGTGAGCTCCACAATGCCATACAAGCAGATTATCCTGTGATTTATCCCCCTTTCTTCCCTTCTTCGACCCCCTTCTATCTATGCCCTTACCTACCAATGTCTAAACAGCTGAACATCTACTAGTGAAAATATTTCATACCTGACTATCCCCCTTAACATTACTATGGACAGCAAATACATATAAACAAGCAGCTAAACAGCAGTAACATAAAATAAACCAAACAAATGTCAAAACGTCTCTGCGCAATTATGTTTAAACCTGCTTTAGCGCACAACTATTTCCTATCACATTTTTTTTTTACCCCAACAATAGTATAAAGATATTCTGCTTAACAAATAAAAATACACAAAGGGGGCCCTGAACACACCTTATCAATGAAAAACATTGATGATCCACATGTTACAGTATATCACTAGTCAGCATCTGACTACTTCCAAAGGTATCTGTTTATCTGCGTATGCTATAATCAAACAGACAGCTGGGCTTCAGTCTCTAAACAGCAGATATTGTCTATGGGGCAGCATGGGAAGACAGAAAGAAGGAAGCCTCTCAGTGTTGTGCACTGAAGACTGAGGGAGAGCATATTGGATTTCATGGGGAACTAGCGCTGATGTGGAGATACTGCTGCTTTTGTTTTAATTTGTAACCCGATGCTGGAGCCGTCTGAGCTGTAAGTACTGCTAAATTGTTTCAGACTAATCATCACAACCACAGCTTTTGAATTCACCATGATAGGGCAATGGGGAGGGCGGAGATACATGCAAAGTACAAAACACTAGCATGCACACACATATACAGAGTACACCAAGCACCCACATTAAAACCACAGACAACTGAAGTGAATAACAATCTCATTACAATGCAATGGTCTGCTAGAAAACTTACAGGACCTGCTAGGGTCCTGGCATTTCTGTGGTTGTTACCTTTGGCACATCTATACTATACATCTATACACAACTATACTTTACTGCAGGTCAAATGCACCCCGTCATGGCAACCCTGCTCGCAACATTGGGGCAGCTCTGCTCCTTTCCTCAAAGATCTAAAGCAGTGATTTCTAAAGTGTGGGCTGCGGCCCCCTGGTGGGCTATGACGGTATTGCAGAGGGCCATGAGAGGTCATTCAGTACAAAAAAAGTTTTCAGTGTTCAATTTCTTAATTGAGTTTGAAAATCATCAAAATATGTACAATTACAATTTAACATACTTATCAAAAAGTGATAAAAACTGATAAAACAAGGTTCTTAAATTCCATGCCATTCTTTGTTAATCTGACCTCTATTGCGCCAGTCTTATTTTTAAATTGTGGGGGTGCCCCCAAATCACCCACTGAAATTGCAGGCCCAAATGTTTATTAACCAGTGTTAAACATGAAACTATTTGCACAGAATTTCTTTGTCTCTCCCTGTACTCTGCATCTTCTTCTCTCACACCAACTATCTGCATATCCTCTCTCACCACATCCATGAATCTCCTCCTAGGTCTTCCTCTTCGCCCCCTGTCTGGTAGCTCCCTCTTGAGCATCCTTCTACCAATGTATTCGCTGTCCCTCCTCTGCATATGTCCAATCTAGCCTCTGCAACTTTCTCTCCAAAACATCCAACCAGTGCTGTCCCTCTGATGTGCTCATTCCTAATCCTGTCCATCCTGGATATCAACATTGTGGAGGCAAAAGAAAAAACAGCATTTCTAGGGGAGCCACTGAACTATAGTTCTTTAATTTAATTGATACTGTAAAATGTCAACTCATTTTTATTGATATTCTTATCTTGTGTCTGACCAGAGAAACCATTCTAGTGAGACGTAACAGCTAAACGTTTTTAGAGCTACTTCAAATAATTTTGGGGGTAAATGCTTCAAATTGTACTAAGTTATTTCTAAGATCTTATTTCACTCCAGAAACTTTTCTTATCCAATATTACTACTCAAATAAACAAGAGGTGCCAACTAAAAGGAGACCCTTCAGCCGCATGTAGCCCAGGATCGGATGAAACCATAGCAAGCCAGAGGACTGAAGGAGAATGTTTATATTCGAGCCTCCTGCGTGTTTACGCATTGGGATTCAGGATGCATAAGGAGAAGGAGCAAAAGTAGCATGTGAATACTTGCACCTGTGTAAACAGGTCATTTGTAAATCCAGGTCATTCCATCGTCTTCAAAATAACCACAGCTGGACTCAAAGGGGATATGTATACTGCTTGTTTTACATAACAATATTTGACATTAACATTAGAAATGACTGACTTCCTTGTCAACCTGCAACAAGGAAAGAATGCTATTTTACAGCCACAAATATACAGTTGACTTAATATGAAGTAATCACATAGGCACAGAGCCGTTGAAAAGAAATAAATACAAAATATCTCCACTTCCTCCCATTGTATAAAAATGAAGCCCAAATATTAGGGGGTTTACAATTTTTCGATTTTATTGATGTGTCAATTTACAGTATATTCCTATGATCCAACTACATTGATAAGTTGCCCTTCACAGGGGATATATATAGATATTTAAAAAGCATTATACACTATAAATAATCGATTGAATCAATACTAAGAGTTTGGACATTGTATTAAAACATGACAAACATTATATGAATGCATTTTGTAGCAATCTATTGGTAAAATAATGTCACTGGTCACTCCAATTCACTCTCCCTATCTGTGACGTCACCCCCATGCATGCACCAGCAGTGCCAATCT
>KV751352.1:5150314-5163773 GCA_001698575.1 Mola mola
AATTTGTTCAGAAATACTTTTCACATGTCAAGTTTTTCATGTTGATTTACATACATTAATATCAACCTAAATATTAAACTGACATATATTCTGTTTTGCAGACAATAAAAATATGAAACACTTTGGAACACTGAGTTTGATGTTGCTGAAATTCACAAAAATATCAGAGCATGACACAGTCATCTAATGACTGGTCTCAGCCACCAGAAACGTATGATATTCTGTACTATAAATACATTGTTGGCAATTTTATGTCGAGATAGACTATTCTCTATTCGTCTTCTTGGTCACCAATTATTTCAAAGAGTGGTGAATCCCTCCCCATATTTATTTCACAGGAATAATTCACAACTTAACATCTATGGGAACCTCTTTTTAATGTATCACAAATCATACTACTTAGTTTCTCAGTTTAAACATTTGATATGGTGTGCTACTTTCAATTACATGGGGTTTCAATGTTTTGCAAATCATCTCATTTTGGTTCTATTCACATTTTGCAAACCCAGTGGCAAAAAATTGGGACATTGTGTAAAATGTGAATAAAAACAACAAAAACAACATTAATGCTCCAACTGATTAACTTTGTTGTTTTTTGGGGGAAATATAAACAAATTCTGCATCTGATACCTGCAAAATGTTCAAAAAAAGTTGGGACAGGAGCATGTTTACCATTGTGTTACAGATGCAGCCATTTGAAACTGCCGCCCTTTCATGGTTGGTTCGTTACAGGACCTGGGAGGGTCCAAGGTAGAAATTAGATCCTCCACAGTGACGTGGTGAACGCAGAGACAAAATAATAACACCCCTAACTCTGGGGTGTGGGGAAACTTGTTGCAATGCTTTATCTGCCCACCAGGGGGAGCAGTGATCCTGAAGCTCAAATGCTGTTGTCAATGCTGTAGCACAGCCATTGCCATGAAAGCGACAAATGTTGAATCATTAAACAGGAATGCGCGAAAAAAATACAGAAATACAGTATGTGTAGCAAATTGCTGATGTAACTGCCTGAGATGGTGTGCGCCGCAGTCAGCTGACAGAATTTCGTCACAGTCAGGTGATACAGACTCAACATTTTTACACAGAGAGCTGACTTAATATATCAATTATGCTGAATTCACGTGAGGGGAAAAGGGATTAAGGTTTTGTTGTAGACAAAGTTTTTTTGGGTAAAGCTGAACTATAGTTCCAAGAAAGATGTTCCTACACGGATGTATTAGGGTGCACATTGTATAGCCCATAGTAAAGACAGTTGGAACAGTTTCCTGAGTCCCGTCTTCATTGCCTGTTTGCGAAAAAAAAAAATGAACGAGGAGGGAAGAATGGCCGTGCCGCAGTTGTCACAGCCAGGCAAGTTTAACATAGCCAACCCGAGCGAGTGGCCTCGATGGATGAAGAGGTTTGAATGCTACAGAATAATTACAAAATTACATCAGCAGTTGCAAGGACATCAGGTGAATGCCTTCATGTACGTGACCAGAGACGACGCCGGGGACATATTTAATGTGCTGCCGTTAATGGAAGCACAGGAAGGATTGTATGAAACAGTCAGGGGAACCTTCACTGCCACTGTGTTAGTAAGAGGAATGTCATATATGAGAGAGCATTGCTTTAACGGATGAAAACAAGAAACCAGGGGAGGCTGTGGAGTCCTTCATTACAGCCGTGCACACACTGGCAGAACATTGTGAGTTCAGGAATTTGAGAGACGAATTAATAAGAGACCGCATTGTGGTTGGCATTAGAGATGCTAAGCTATCAGACATTCTTCAGTAAGATCCAAAATTAACACTGGCAAAGGCTATGACACGAGTGAGGCAGAGTGCAGCAGTAAGGAAACAGCAGCCACTCATACGTGGGACAGACAAAACTATGTTGTTGTAGCTCTGTCCAGGCCATTACTGGGTCTTCCTGCATTAAAAGCCCTGAAATTGATAAAGGGAGTGCTTGAGATTGAAGCCCAGAAGGAGGACTTTAAAGCCCAGTACTTCAGTGTTTTCAGGTTTGGGGAAACTGAAAGAGACTTACAGCATCGTGCTGGAGCTTGGGGCAGTTCCGTATATCCTGTCCACGCCATGGCGAGTCCCCCTACCACTGCCGGATAAAGTAAAGGCAGAACTCAAACATATAGAAGACATGGGGGTGATTTCTAAAGTGACCCAACCTACAACCTGGTGCACAGGCCTGGTGCTGGCACCAAAGGCATAACCAGGAAAGATCCGGGTGTGCGTGGTTTGACACACCTGAACAAATGGTGATGAAAGAGACACATACTCCCTGCAGTAGACCACACATTAGCCATGTTTAATGGAGCTAAGTCTTAGCCAGCTTAGCTAAGGAGGTAATCTGGCTCCTCACAACATTTATTACCCCATTTGGCAGTTATGCACTTAACCTGCCGTTTGGGATCACATCCGCTCCAGAGCACTTCCAGCGTTGTATGTCCCAGATGGTAGAGGGGTGTGAGGGTGTGGTGCGTCATGCAGATGACATTTTGGTACATGGCAAGGACATGCAGGAGCACAACACCAGACCGCATCAAGTGCTGAAAAGACTGAAAGAAGAAGGACTGACATTGTATGAAATGAGAATTTGCAGAAGACAGTATTATGTTTGTGGGCCACTGTATTTCTGCAGATACTGTAACTCCAGATCCAGTCAAAGTGAAAGCTATCATGGAGATAACAGAGCCGACAGGAGTTGAGGACGTGAGAAGAGTGATGGAGATGGCTAACTACTTAGGCAAGTTTCTTCCACACCTTGCATCGTACACACGGCCCATCAAATATAAAGAAGCCTTTCGGAGACTGAAATCTGAACTGAGCTCAACCAGAGTTTTGACATCATATTCACCTGCAGTTACGACATGTGTTGCAGCTGAGGCCTCATCCTACGGTGTTGGAGCTGTACTCAGCCAACAACAGCAGGATGGTTATTGAAGACCTGTTGTTTTAGTCTCAGAGGGCTGACAGAGTCTGAAAAACATTACGCCCAAAATTGAAAAGGAGGCTTTAGCAGCGATGTGAAAATGTGAACGGCTGTCTCCTTATCTTCAGGGACTGAGATTTAAGTTAGAGTCTAACCATAAACCCCTAGTGCCACTGTTGAGCACCAAAGCATTAGATGAGCTTCCACCGAGAGTCCTCGGATTCAGACCGAGACTGATGAAGTTCACGTTTGACATAGTACATGTGGCAGGGAAGAGCTTAATAACAGATGACATGTTGTCACAAGCCCCTGTGAAACAAACCCTCTCACAGGAGGAGAGCGAAAATGAAGCAGAGGTCAAAGTATTTGTGGATTCCTTAATCCAGAGTCTACCAGCAACTGAAGCCAAACTGAAAGAAATCGCAGAGATGCAGAGAACTGATCACGTGTGTGATAAACTAATTAATTGCTGTAAAACAGAGTGGCCAGAGAAATATGCTCTCCCACCCGAACTAGTAGCATATGACCCAGAAAAAGAAAACCTCACTGTGTCAGGAGAACTGCTACGAAGACACAGAACTGTGACCCCGTACTGCATGAGGCAAGAAATTCTCAGCAAACTCCACAGGTCGTCAGGGCAATGTAAAGTGTAGAGCAAGAGCACGCCAGTCAGTTTAGTGGCCAGGGATATCAGTGCAGATAAATAAGACCGTAGAAAGTTGTAATGTTTGTTCGCAGCACAGAACATCCCAACGTGAGCCCCTACTGGTCACTCCAGTACAAGAACGACCTTGGAAAAGAGTGGGAACTGATCTTTTCTTCAGGGAGGAAAAGACTAACCTGCTTATTGTGGGTTAATTCTCGAGGTACATTAAGGTGGCACAACTTAAGGTTGCAACAGTTGTCACTGCATTGAAGGAGGTGTTTAATCACCATGAGATATCAGAGATTGTTATTTCAGATAATGGGCCACAATACAGCAGTGAGCTCCTCAGAGTGTTTGGAAGAGTATGGATTTACCCACATCACAAGCATCCCAGGATATCCACAGGCTAATGGCGAGGCGGAGCGGCAAGTGTCAAAAGACTGTGGAAAGGAAGAGAGGAGAAACTTCAAGCTTTAATGGCTTACCGAGCAACACCGCTGGAGTGTGGTTACACTCCCTTACAATACCTCATGGGGAGACAACTACAAACCACAATACCACAACTCCCAGTATCATTGCATCCCCGCTGGCCAAGCATCAAACAAAGGCTTCAGGAGGTGAGAGGAGCAAGCAAAGGAGAAGCAGTGATGCAACTACAAAAGGCGTCACAGAGCTCGACTGAAGCAGCCAACGCAGCCAGGTCAAAACATCTGGCTCCCAAGAGAAAAGAAATACAGGACAGTGGTTCAATAAGCAGACGCGCAGATCTTACATCATCCACGCAAAGTACACAACCCAGACATACAAACACTCTCTGCTAGAAGCGCTGAGGTAAACACAGAGCCAAGTAACACTGACAAACATGCAGACATCAGTCACCAGAACACAGGCTCAAACAACACCGTATATGTGACAAGTTTGGGAAGAGTGTCAAGACCACCAGTTTGTTTAAACGTATAAGAAATAAAAGAATAAGTGTGTTATAGATTGAGATGTTCAAAACACCGTTAGGAAACGCTTATGTTTAAGAATGTGTAGAATGAATGCCATTGTTAGCTGTAAAGTTGTGACAGATGTCTACGGGAGGAAGTGCTTTACTTAAGAGGGGAGGTGTTGTGTAAAGCGGAACTATAGTTCCAGGAGAGATGTTCCTACACGGATGTATTAGGGTGCGCATTGTATAGTCCAGTGTAAAGACAGTTGTATAAATGCAACAAGTTTCACAGGATTTGAATTTTTTTCCTGGCTCAAAACATCCCTAAACTCCTTGATTTTTAAGGGAGTCGAGGACAAATCTTCATGGCTTACAGCTTATCATTTTGCCGTTACCATTTTTCAGTGTGTGACAGTCTTATTGACGTTACAATGTCGCTTCATTCAGAAAGCAGCGTCGATGTTGAAAATCCGTTAAAATTGCGTCTTTACGAACAGGGCCGGTTCTGGACCGATTTAAATGCGTTTCCAGGGCCTGACTGGCATTTGGGATGTTTTGTTGAATCACAGAATGGTCCCTTAATAAAATATTAAATAAATAAACCAGCTGAACAAATAGTATTCCATGTTTTAATGCGACAAGTTTATTAGAAAACTTTATGATTTAAGATTGAGAATAAATGACCGAAAAGAGAGTAATATAAATGTCAGTCAGAACCAGTCAGAGTCGTGGGGTTGCTCAAATCCATTCATGAAAATGACTGAAATACAGCCACTGACTAACTAAAGTCTGGTCCAAAGATAATTCCGCAGTTTTTTCCCTGTTTACAAGGGGCATTATTTGGGTAGTTATATGCGCCTACATTTGTTTAATGTATGATCATCTACTGTCTTTGATGGTTGGGTGTATGCGACAACACAGAACATTAGTTATGAAGGATCCAATCGGGGTATTGGGACATTAACATCTCGGTGTTTAATGCGTAAATGCACACATGCATCCTTGCACACTCACAACTGTCGATTACTTATTCAAATGGATCATCTGCAGTGGAACCACAATAATTCGCCTGTGTTAATACATGGGCTTGGAAAATCATCGATAGGTTTTTTTTTTGTTGTTTCTATTTTAAATATAATATCAAGGATTGGTTGTGGAGTCAGTCCATCTTTCTCTCGTCATAAGAGCTCGTTTGCTCTGCGCATTTGCGGGCAGTTGCTGACTCGTTCATGCTGTGTGGACTGGCACGTGGTTTCATTCATTCATACCAACCGCAAATCCGCGGGCCCATCTTGGTACTTTCCATTTTTGGCGTGTTACTATTTTTTATCCCTATGACTGTGTGAAATCATGCGCGATTCTTAAGTCTTCAGTCTCCCCCCCTCTTAGATACACACAGACCTTGCAGAGAAACATCTATTATTTAATGTGTACTGTTAGGTGAAGTACATTGAATTGCCCTCAAAACTCCCAGCAACTCTTTTTAACACAGCGTTGTAAGTTGATGACTGATGAAGTCCCGGGGGCTTTCTTGCCCTTCAAATAATATTTAATTGAAGATCCTTTAGATTTTATCATGGCACATTTTGGTAAGATTCAATCAGATTGGCACATCTTGACTTAAGTAAATCTTCAATTTTCCTTAAAAAAGCATTTTAACTGTAAAATTGGCAGGGTGTCTCCTGTACAAAGCCCACTTCAAGTAACCCCACAGAAGTGTAATTTGGATTTAGAATTGGACTCTGGCTGGCCCATTCTAATACTTTTATCTTGTTTTGGTGAACCCATTTCTTTGTTGATTTGGTGGTGTGCTTCGAGTTATTGTTGAAAAGTGAAGTTCTTATCATCCTTCTTTTTTAAGAGAACCCTAAGGTTGGACTCTGCATTAAGGTGGGTGTTAAGGCCAAAGCTTTCTTTGTCCACCTTTGTCCTTGTAGATTCACAAGTTCAGCTGAATGTTACAAAATAATGTCTTTAGTTGTGGATCTCAACACTACCCAATGCTGATTTCTAAGTGAAAAGTCTGTTACATTTAGACACCCCACTTTTCCAAATAAGGTAAAGGTAAACACAGCATGCTGCAGCCGTGGAAGCTAGCATAAGGAAGTTGATCAAACCTTTTACCTGACACAAAGCCTTGTCATTCAGAAACGTTTTGTGACCAAGGGTGAAATAAAATGTAAGCTGATATTCGAGAGGTATTCGATAAATGGAGGCATACTTGAGCAAAGAAATTCAAGACAAATACCTAGTTCATACCTGTAGGAATTTGCATTTTTTCATGATTTCAACATTCAACATACTCGCAATATTTCAGACACAAAGTCAATGACCAATGTGAATTGTATCATGTCACATTTACTTGATTACATTTATTTATGTGAAATTAAAGAAATTGCACTTTTAAAATAACTTTTATGAAACATGCTTCTACTTTTTTTTGTAGAATACCACTTTTACACCGTTACAATGGGCTACATTCTGCACGTTACTTTCATTTTTACCCATTTGTTATTGAGTGCTTGATCTGTTTTCTATTTTGTCAGAGAGACTTACACATAACTGTGTTTCACAGTCAGATGTTGCAATTAGCTACATTTGACTCTGTTCCACCAAACAAAGGTAGACAGGAAGTCACATGATGGCACAGAAAATCTCTGCAAGTCCAAGCCGATTACACACACAGAGGCACAGTGACTACACTGCACCACATATAGAAGGAAAGAGAGTGGACAACAACAATGCCTGAAACAATGCCTTGTGATTTGGAACTGGAAGAGGCAGAAAACTTCTAGACTTACATTGAAACTTTACCTTACAGACTGCAAAAAATAACCTGTTATGGCATTCGCTGTCATCTGTGTCTGGCCTAAACATTCTGACATTTGTTATCTGTTGCACTAATTTCCATTCAGCATAACACACCTAGCTTTCACAAATCTATACTCTCACTTACTGATCTTTGAACATGTCATTCCAAGTGATGTTTGAAGAGATCGATCATTACATAGGTCAAGTGCTGTTTACTAGACAGTGCTCTCAAAAGCTGTTATTAAAAAGAGTGACAGTCTGAAAGGAGAGAAAGTTTTTTTCTCATAATCTCACTTGAGTAATTAGTGAAAAACCAATTTTTCCTTCTAACCGAGTCATACTATCCTAAAGTTACAATACTTTGACTTGAATACCATTTTTGGCTACACACCTCTGGTCGGTGTATAGTACAAGCCAACACACGCTAACTGATAGAAGACACAGTAAAGAAGCAGACACGGATTTTTGCTATCTCAGTAATAAACAATTAATGTCTGTGATTACTTCAAATGATAAAACGTTGATATCCAAATATATTTTTCTACTCTGGCTCTTCCTCTTGTACAATTAATAGAATGTGCCTGCCTCTATTTTGTTCTTCCTGTCCATCCTCTGCTTGTTGTACCACATAGACCTGCACCTCCTCTCTTCCTCTGACAGTCTTTTTTTCGGCAAATCCCTCTTCCTATTGTCTGCACCCTACGAGAATTAACCTAACACGGCACTTCATTACTGAGATCTGCACTGGGTTGCAAAAACGAAGAATGGTAGTTCCTAACCCTAACCCTAACCCCCACCAGGCTCGGAACCTTAAGCAGCGCGGGACGGTGGTTGGTGACACACAGCAGCAAACACGCGCATCCTCTGGGTACCCAACTCTCCTCTCCCCTCCGGGGCTAGGAGGGGAGAGGAGAGTTGGAAAGAACAAGTTCAAGATTAAGAACATGGAGGTTTGTAAGGTTATGGCCCAGGTTTACAAAGGGAAGAAGACAATGGAAAATATGATTCACTCAATCACAGAGACAAACTAACGCAAACTGTCATCATTCAATGAACAAAGTAGTGGAATTATAGACTCAAGCTCAAGTGTAGACTCTCCTAGCTTCTCTCCGGGTCATCACAGTAGGAAGTCACACAAACAATAAAGTACTGTATCTGTATGTGAACGGTTAATGATCCTGATGAGCAGGTGGCACCCTACAGGGTAGTCACTGCCGCCATGAATGTGTGTGTGAATGGGTGAATGCAAAATCTGTGATGTAAAGTGCTTTGAGTGGTCAACAATGACTAGAAGAGCGCTATATAAATGCAGGACATTTACATTTAGTTTGGCACTCTAAGAAAAATAATTAATTCCTTTGTTGTTAAATAAGACAATATGTTACCTCGACCTGGATAGTAGTAACTATAACTCACATTGTAGGATTGCCTCAAATTATTAAATTGAGACCCTCTTGAGCAATTTGTTTGTAGATTTGGCAAACTGGCATCCCACAGGAGCAATAAGACGAGAAGAAAGGGGGAGTGGAGAGACAAAACTCTCCATTTATTAGATTTTGGCTTGCAGTATCTATTTTAAACACAGGGTGCCAATGTTTCTATAGCGCCTTTATTTTCTATGCAGCCTTAGTTCGAAAAACTATTCGACATCGTTAGTTTGTCTGTCAGTTAGCATGATTATAAAAAACATTACTGGACAGAATTCATCAAAATGTGGTGGAAGGATAGGGAATGATGTTTTTCAGCTAAAATTTCTCTTCTTACATCCTCAAAACGTCCCTGGGTCTCATGGAGAACTCTTCACTTAAGCAAAGGGTGTTCTTTCCCAAGTAGACAGAGGGCTGTGGTAACTGGTCCATCTATTCATGAAGCATCTTTAACATGCAGACTGAATTCCAGCTTGTTTCCAATGAGGGAGCAGTTAATTCTCAGCTACCTTCAGTTCTTTTAAATATACTTTGTAGTTTTTGCACTATGGTGGAGAAAAGTGACTATGTTACAGCATTTTTCCAAGAGCTGAACAATTTCAGGACCTGCTTTCATCCCATCTTTTACAGCATGGTTTAAGGTATGGGCAAAGCCAGGATAGTGGTTCTAGCTTGCCTTGTGCCCTGCAGAAACTATACTAGCATCATTGTAACAACTGCTATCACCTTCTGAGTTATTGCCCACTCAGTCCTTATTCTTTTTACCTTTAAAATGAAGTTGTCTGCTGTACACTGACCATGGACACAAGGGGGTTATCAGTCATCAATGAAATGACAGGACACAGTCAAATATGCTTCTGTGGACCTTGAAGTCCATATACAGTATCTGTGGTGAGAACCATGAGGGGTGCACATAATAGACCTGCCCTTATTTTGTCTTGAAATGTATTGAACAAGTCTGTAATTGTGCCCTCTATCATAGCTTAGGATTTTGTAGCATGGACCAAGAGTCTTAGAAATACATTAAAACATCTGTCCTCTATGATTGAGATTGGCTGTACAGTAAGTCCCTCACCATCATCTCTCCAAACTTCTTGTTTTCAATGTAGCTCTTTCGGTGTCAGCTATGAAAACCAAAAATATTTATGTCCTAAAAGGAAGTCTTTTTATGAGCAGCATAACCTCCATTCAATCACAAATAGACTAAATGGTGAAAGGCAGTACTTGAAGTATTCCATTTACATAATCAGGTTTAATTACAAGATGCATTATCCAACTTTTGATAAAAGTGACAATGAATTGTGGCAAAATGATGGCAAGAATAAGAGCTAAATTCACATATTGTTCAGGAAGCCAACTTCCACACACCCACCCATTGGTATATATAACTGTGTACACCCATTTACTTTCTGAGGATTCTATGTTTTCCCCTTTTTTTTTGATATTTGTTATTTGTTATTCTTGTAAAAGTTAAAATATTTCAATTAAAAACATTTTACTAGATAAGTCACGTATGTGTCAAGAGTGCGCATGCACGTCTAATGCACTTCCAGTTAGCCAGCGAGCGAGTGAGAGGAAAGATGCAGAGATGAAGAGAGAAACTAAGTTAACAAGCTTTTTTTACCGGGGCTGCTAAAAAAAGGCCCACTGACGGTGAAGCTAATGGAGACACCAAGAAGAAAAAAGCTAAATTCAACCGAACATATGAAGACAGCTACATAAAATTCGTTTTCAGGGGGGATTTCCAGGGATGTGAGTGCTCCAAGCCCTTTGTGTGTGTGTGTGGGGAGAAGTTAGCTAACGAGACTATGAAGCCGTCACATTTACTTCGCCATTTTGAGACGAAACACTGTGCTCTTAATGAAAAGGCAGTGGAATATTTTGAGAGAAGAGGAGCAGAACAAAACAGTCAAAGGCAAGTGATAGAGTCTGCCACTTCAAGTCAACATTGTTGCATTGAACAAATTGCCAAAAAGCCACTTCACATCGAGGAGCAGTGGATTCTTCCAGCAGCTAAGGACATTTGCCTGGAGCATTTTGGTGAGGGTGCAGCTAAAAAAGTTGGACATGTTACACTCTCTGATAACACAGTTAAGAGGAGAATTGATGAGATGGCAGATGATGTCGAAAGCCAACTGACTGAACTGCACGCCAAAAAAGGACAAGGCCTGGTAACACAGTTTGTATTGATGGGGATTTGTTATCTTTGCTATCTTTCATGTTGTATTCATGTAAATAAATTGAACTGATTTCCTGCAAATTCATATTAACTCTGTGTCAAACCCTAAGTGAGACAGAAAAAGGCCAAAACTCATAATTAACTTTATCTTTAGGTAGATTTATATTAGAGTGAGCTAACCATGTTACACACACATTTAGCTCAGCTAAAATGCTATCTACTGTACATAGCACACACACCAAAATGTTCCTTTAAGTGTGTGTTCTACACCAAATACAGAGACCACAGGTTAGCCTAATTTCTTAACATTACTGTACATCTCACTTATCCTCTTCACCCTATCTCTTAACTTTGCCCACTTCCAATTGCCTCACCTCTGATTTCACTATCAGAACTGCACCTCTTAAAATCTGTCAGCCCTCATCTCTCACTCTCATTGGTCTTTAAACCTTCACCCCTTTTCCACCCTTCACTAGTTACCCATATACTCACTATACTCAACTCAATATTGTATTACGTTATTCTGAACCAGTTCTCCTACATTTTTCTTCTTGCTCTTACCTTAATCTTACGTGTCCTTTTTATTTTCTCTTCCCTCCTCATTGTGTCCTCTTTGACTTTTCATATATCTCTCTCTCTCAATCTCTCCAAAGTTCAGCCCCTTTAACCTCAACCATTATCGTGATGAAATCTCATCTCAGTGGTAGGAATTAACCATCTATGTTCCTGGTGAGCCAGATAACAAATATGCTATAAATATGTAAAATATGCTTTTACGTAAGATGCACAGATATTTTTGATTTAACACTGTGTCTGTGCTCTAGATGGAAGTAAATTCTTGCATGCAAGGTTTCACCTAATTGCAAAACCTACTCAGTTTCTTCAAGTTAGCCACTTATGTTGGTTAGTTTGACAAAATGATAATATATCCACCATTGATGAAAATGTTGTTTTAGAAGCCACATCCTCATTATATAGCTGCCTGGTCACCAGGCAGTAAGTAAAATGTTACTCCCGCAGAAACAGTAACAATTTAGAGATATCTTGCTTCGGAGGCCCCGCATTTAAATGCAAAGCTCCACAAAGTGAAGAGCAGCAGTGCAGATAAGAGGAACACAAACATGTTATCCTTCAGTTGCAAGATTTAGCCCCCATGACGTGATGGATCAAAATGAGAGGGAAAGGTCTCATCACATGTGAACAAAGTGATGAGGGTGCACCTTATGTTACAATGTGCTATGTGCATCCGGCTAGTATAATATTATCTAAACAGGGCCCTTTCCTCAGCCCAAATAAATTAGACCCTACGCTACAATAATATGTAGTGCACTTTCATGCTCCATTATAATTAACTACTGTATGATAACCCAACACTCACACACACAGTTCCTGTGGGGGGGTGCATAATCGGGCGAAGGTGGGGTCACCCTGGACAAGGGTCAGTTCATCACAGGGCTGATATAGAGAGAGACAAACAACCATCCACAGTCACATTCACACCTACATGCAACTTAGAGTGACCAATTAAGCTAACCCCCAGTTTGCATGTTTTTGGACCGTGGGAGGAAGCTGGAGTACCCGGAGAGAACCCACGCAGTCACAGGGAGACTCCACATAGAAAGATCCTGACCCGGGAACCCAGGACCTTCTTGCTGTAAGAAAACAGTGCTAACCACTGCACCAATGTGCCATCCAACCTTATGTTTTATTAAAGATAATTTAATTAACTCTGTCAGTAAGAAAACTTGCCACATTTGGCTAGCTTCCTAGCATCCCCTTTAGACAAGTCAGAGGTTGTCATTGGAAGGCCAGAGAGGAGGTCCCCTGTCACCCTTGTCATATTATATGGGTGGAAGGAGGCAGTACCTGCAAAAATGTTAAGTGTGGATGTAACAGGTCACTCAACTTATGATGATGCATGTTTCACGATTCACAGTTTTTCTCATGGTTTATTTATTTATCTTTTTTTACAAAATAAGATTTACGAAAAATTATACATAGTATCCTTATTTCTCAGAAGAAAAGGACAAAAACATCCTTTATATTTTTTATTTATAGAACTAAGAATCCCTTTTCATGTGTGAGGTGGAGAGGTTATAAACTTTACAAACTGCAAAATAATAACAGAGCTTCAATGGCTCAGCAGGGGCAGAGTATTGCAGCACTTTTTTTTTTGTCACTTCTGGGTGAAATAAAAAAAATTCATGGAGTCCAGACGGGAGGTCACTATTTTGCTGCAAGACATCAAGACATCAAGTGGATGAAGGACCTTGCCTTTCTAACAGACATCACAGGAAAACGGGATCATTTGAACTGTGAACTGCAAGGCAAATTTAAAAATGTCTCTGACATAATCACTGCTGAGAACATATTCAGAACCAAAACAAAAATTTTCTCTGTGCATTTGCAAGGTAAGATATTCCTGTACATTACCTCTGTACAATCAGTACTAAATGACCATGCTCCTGCATCCGGGGCCTTGGTCAAGGCTACAGAAAAGTACTACCAACTCATATGTAGTCTTGGGCAAAAGG
>KV751352.1:5164078-5174855 GCA_001698575.1 Mola mola
CACCCCCCACCCAGCCGGGGACCAATCCCTCCACAGGTGCAGACGAGGGCCAGAGGAAATCAGACCCACTTGGACAGCCAACCAAAGGGCCACCACACGACAGCACGGTCCAAATCTTACCTCAACTCAGTCCTCCGCCAGGTGGCCCCCCGTCCCCCTGGAGCCACCAACGGAACCCCCGTAGCAGTACAAATGCCCCTCCTCCGGACAAAAGACCACCTGTCCAGTCCCTGCAGGGCCAGCGACGGGAGAAGCAGGAAAGCCCTACCACTCCTCCACCATCCCCGCCCAAAATGAGTGTAGGGTGTGTGCATTCAAGGTATGGGTGTGTAGATATGGTAGTGTAGATTACTATGGTGCAATTAAAATTGAGGCGGGGGGGTAAACTAACATGGGCTCCTCACCGCTTGCAGATGGCCGGGTCTTCCAAGATGCCATCCGCCGCCCCCCCAAGTCCTCAGTGTCTCTAATGTGATTAAAATTCAGGGGCTGTGGCCGCAATAGTGCAACCCCAGCCCCCACCAGTGAACCCGCCCTCTCAAGGCCCTAGTGTTTCTTGAGGTGGGGTAGATCAGGACAGGGCTGCCATGGCCTGCGCCGGGCCCAAGTCTGTCCCCGGGACAGGCGACAGGATGCCCTGGCAGTCTACAGACCACGACTAGCCTGCACCAGCCAAGGGGCCAGGGTGGCAAAGGTCCAACCCCACAGCGACACTATGTGATCTGCTCAAATTCTGCTGACTTATTTTCATTTTGATTTCCAATTCATGTGTTTTTCCTGATTTTTCATGGTTTTCTTGGTGATGCTTAAAACTGCAAGGCACATGTAAGGCTTTTTTTTTTTTCCATATTAATATTGGTGAGGTCACTCGGCAGATAAAGTATGTGTGTGTGTGTGTGTGTGTGTGTGTGTGTGTGCGTGCGTGCGTGCATGCGTGTGTGTGTATGTGTGTGGGGGTGGGGTGGGGTATCCTAAACACGTTAGGTCTTCACAAACCTTTTACCAAAAATTGCTGACAGGTGTACAAAGCCAAATAGCATGCGGATAACTATCTGGTGAGCCACACCAGACTGAACAGATGTTTTTTTGTGTGAGACACATTTTGAACATCCTTTGTCGTGTATAGTGTGTTCTGTGTAGAACCTTGTATTTTATGAGTTGTAAGTTTGCATTTTGGGTAATTTTGAAGGTATTGTAACAAATCTATATCCAAAAATTAGAATCTGGACTAATGGATAAGTCTTTCTCCCACTTGGAGGTAGGAAGAGAGACTGTTAGATCTATTTCAGACAGTAATGAATTAATTTTAGAGGCAAAAGTAGTAAAAAAAAAAAAAAAAGTTATTGGTGATAGCTCTAAATCCAATTGGCGAAGGTTAAACCTCGCTTGAATTATAGATTTTAGTCGAAGATATTCCAAGAATTTGTTTTTATTGAGACCATATAGTGCTATGAATTCATTAAATGGGATGAAGTCATTACCTTGGAGGATATGCTCTTGATGTCTTATCCCTTTGTCATACCATGATTAAAATTTATAGATTTTTTGTTTCGCAGGATGTCAGGATTGTTCCAGATAGGCGTGAGTCTGCAAGGGATGAGTGAAGACCTAATTGTTTTAAGAAATTCCCACCAGGCTGTAAGGGAGGTGCTAATGTTAATACTCTTGAAGCAGCTATGTTGTCTGATAATGGGACTAATAAAGGGCCGATCCGGAATTTGGATCTCTTTACAAAATGTTTGTTCAATATCTAACCATGCTTGGTGTAATGGACTCTGCTTGATCCATTTTAGGAATATATTGTGATCTATTGGCCAGGTAATAGTTATCAAAATTTGATAATTCTAAACCACCATGATCTTTAGCCTTTTGCAGAATTTTTAAACTTATAAGTAGTGGTTTAGTTTTCCATAGAAACTTGGAGATGCTAGAGTCTAATGATTTAAACGAGGCCAGGGGAGGTTGGGTTGGGACCATTGAGAAAATATAATTAATTTTTGGGAAGACCATCATTTTTACTGTTGCTACTCTTCCCATAAGTGATATGGGTAGACTCCTCCATCGAGTAAGATCATCTATTGTTTTAATTAGGGGAATGGGATTTAGCCGTGTCAGGTCAGACAGCCTGGCAGGAATATTGATATCTAGGTAATAAATGTTCTCTGATTGTAGCGGGGCAGTTAACGTGCTCTGAAATGCCGAAATTATAAGTAAAAGAGTTGACTTGTTCCAATTAATAGAGTAGTTTGAAATAATTGAGAATTTGTTTATGAGTGTTATTGTCTCTGAAAGAGAAATGTTTGCACTTTGATGGAAAAGTAATACATCATCAGCATAAAGGCTTATCTTATGTTTCACATTTGCTGTTTGAATTCCTCTAATATTATTGTTTTGCCAAATTGCGGCTGCAAGTGGCTCAATAAATATGGCAAAAAATGAGGGGGAGAGTGGATAACCCTGCCTGTTGCCCCTTTGGAGAGGGAAGCTTGGAGAAGTTTGATCATTTGTTCTAACACAGGCACTGGGTGAACTGTATAATAATTTGATCCAGCTTAGAAAATGATCCCCGAACCTTAATTTTTGTAATGTAGTGAAAATTACAATTTACCCTGTCAAATGCCTTTTCTGCATCTAAGGATCTTTTTAGATCTGCATTTATAAGTGATATTGGACGATAGCTAGATGGAACTGCGGGGTCTTTGTCTGGTTTGAGAAGGAGGCTAATATTTGCACAGTTTATGTTCGGAGGGAGAATGGAAGTTTCTTTAATTTCCATAAGCATTCTGTAGAATACTGGTGCGAGCTCTGGCCAGAATTCTTTGTAGAATTCTGTAGGAAATGCATCTTATCCTGGAGCTATCCTGTTGGGCATATGTTTAATGGCTTCTTGAATTTCCTCCATTGAAATAGATGACTCCATAGCCGTTATTTGTTCCTTATTTAATTTTGGAAGAATCAGCTGTGCTCAAGAACACATCTATGCCAGAATTTGATGGGTTGATCTGTGATGAATACAATTTTTTAAAGAAATCCCTAAATGTACTATTTATTTCTTCTGGGACGCAGATTGTTTTCCCAGTGGAGTCCTTTACTGAGGATATTGTTAGTTTGTCTTTCTTCTGTTTGAGTTTGTTTGCTAGGAATTTGCTGGATTTATTACTATGTTCAAAGTTCTCCATCATAATCTCAGTAGCTGAAATTGTGTTTTAGTGTCAAGTAAATCAGTTTAGTTAGTTTTCTTAACTCCCTGAAGAGGTGTTCTTCTTGGACATGAGCTAACTCCAAGGCTTCAATTTTTTGTCTTAATTCTATTTCAAGTGCTCTCTCCTGTTTTCTCTTGTATAAAGAATAAGAAATTATTTTACCACGCATGACTGCTTTTGCCGCCTCCCAAAGAACACAGGTAGAGATGTCAGGCTGGACATGTATTTCACAGAATATTGTCCTTTTTAAAAAAAAAAAAAAAAAGAATTCGAAAAAAGTCCCTAAGCAATGATGTATTAAATCTACATTGTTTAGATGGTGGTGTGAAGAAAGATTTCATGACTTTGATAAACTGGAGCCAAATGTGTCATTCATTTCAAACCCTTTCATGCAAGTTGAAATGACAAGCATTTCTGAGCATCTCAGTGAAGCTGTAACTTGAATATTGGTGAGGGAGAGATAGAAATTCTACATTGCAAAATGAAATTCAACTCAAAGTCCACCAGGGATCCGCACACTTTTGGAGCTTTGTGAAAAAATACTGAAGTTTGCACACAGCAGCTGTAAAAGTCTGTTTTGTTCAACATACCTTTGTGAGTCAGCCTTCTCTGATATGAATTTCATTAACAACAAATATTGAACTTGTTAATTGATATTCACCTTGAAGATTCTATCAGGGTTGCTGTGTCAAATTACACCCCACAGTAATCAAAATGCATAAAATGCATGAAACAGATTTTGAAAATGTTTAACAGATGGGTTCTTATGTTTTAAGATTCAAACTGATTCTTTATATTTTTGTCCCATATTACATAGCTGCAATTGATGTGTGATTCTCCAAAGATAATGGAATTTGAATAGAAAAAGCCCTGCACTTCAAAGTGATGCTGTGGAATGGCTGGAGCAGGTGAACCCCTCAGTTCAATTAAGAGTCTCACTTTTCCAGGTTGTTGCCTAGGTTGAGTGGCGGCTGGAGATTTTTTTTTTTTTTTCTGAATAAAGCAGCATTGCAGAGGCAGCAAGGTTGATAAAACGTATTTCTGATAATGGGAAATATATAATCTTGACATGGATAAAAAATTATTAGTCAATAAGTAGAGCCCAGTGATACAAAGTTAAATTGAAATCAGCAACTTAACCAGTCTACCTAGTCTGATATACAGTAGTACCTGGTGGCATTCACCTTCAAAGTTGGTTTGCAATTGGCTCATAAACACATAGAACATCAGGATGAGCAGAAGAATAAGCATAGCATGCTGTGATGATTAGAGAGCCAATAACACTGTTAGTGATGCAGGCGTTTTGTTTGAACACAACACATCTGACTAGAACTATATGGAATGCATCTTAGCCTCAGTGGTGCAATAACTACAGGCTAAAAAAATGAAAATATTGAATATTAAATTATTGCTTAGGTGTATTGGTTGGGAAAATACATATTGTGCATCTATACTCTATTTAAAATACATCAGTTACAAAAGTTTAATTTGTATATCATGAATGTGTTTGCTTCACTAACATGGGATATGAATTTAGTGTAGTTACCATTCCTGATAGGGACCAGCTCCTAACCAGCTCCCACTTTCCTAGACACAATGCCACCAGCAAACTCTTGTTAAATGGATTCAGGACACACACACACACATAGCCGTTATCTTGATTGTTTGAGACAAACCACACATTGGAGTAAAGCCTCCAATCCACTCTACGTTTATCATCTCTTTAATTTGAAGATTTTTTCTAGCTAAAGATCCCACAAAGCCAACGTTTGATTCACCAACACTGTTATACACTGTTATACACACTTAAGCACCTTTTACACTTCCTTTTCGAGGTACCTTTTATGGGCCTTTTGTATACTGAAGAAGTACAGCAAGCTGTCCATAACTGAGGCACTGGAGACTCCCAAGGCCTGTTTGGCGCTGCCTGCCTTAAGAGGTACACTAGAGACGTAGATGCATGGAGTATAAAGAGGATATTCACCACTGAACAATCCAAAGTGTACTCTCAGTGGGAGGGTAATAAGATGAAGACAGACCCAACCAGAAAAGAGATTGAACTGTACTAGAAGGGCATATGGAATTAAGAGGCATCACATAACACCAATGCTCAGTGGTTGGTGGACTTGAGAAAGGACCACAGTCATCTCCCAGAACAAGACCCATTAAACATCACAATGGAAAAACATCCAAGAAAGAGTCTCAAGAATGAAGAGCTGGCCCTGACATGATCCACAGCTACTGGCTAAGGAAACTAACTGCACACCATGAATGCCTAGCAGCACAGATGAACCAGCTGCTAAAACATGGGACCCACCCAGAGTGGCTGACCCAAGGTGAGACAGTCCTGATAATGAAGGACTCCCAGAAAGGAACAATTCCATCCATCCATCCATCCATTTTCTACCACTTATCCCGTTAGGGGTCGCGGGGGGGCTGGAGCCTATCCCAGCATCTTCGGGCGACGGAGGGAGACATCCTGGACAAGTCCCCAGTTCATCGCAGGGCTGACATATAGACACAAACAACCATCCACACTCACATTCACACCTACAGGCAATTTAGAGTGACCAATTAACCTAATCCCCAGTTTGCATGTTTTTGGACTGTGGGAGGAAGCCGGAGTACCCGGAGAGAACCCACGCAGACACAGGGAGAACATGCAAACTCCACACAGAAACACCCTGACCCGGAATCGAACCCAGGACCTTTTTGCTGTGAGGCGACAGCGCTAACCACTGCACCACTGTGCCGCCTCCACTACTGGCCAATAACCTGCCTCTGCATGACATGGAAGCTTCTGTCAGACAACATTGCGGCCAAGATGAGTAGGCATATGGCTCAATACATGAGCAGGACCCAGAAAAGGGTTGGTAGTAAAACGAGAGGAGCCAAACACCAGCTACTGGTGGACAGGTTAGTCACTAGAGACTGTAAGACCAGGAAGACCAACCTGTGTACTGCCTGGATAGACTACAAGAAAGACTACGACTAAATGCCACATAGATGGATACTGGAGTGCTTGAGGCAATACAAGATCAACACTAAGAGCTTTCATCAAGAACTCAATGGGGCTGTGGAAGCCTACTCTGGAGGCGAATTCAAGGCCAATTGCCCAAATTAGCATCAAGTGCGGCATATACCAAGGAGATGCCCTATCTCCCTGCTGTTCTGCATTGGTCTGAACACCATCAGCCAGATCATCACAACAAGTGGCCTTGGATACCCGTTCAGAAATGGAACAACCATCAGCCACCTCCTCTACATGGATGACATCAAGCTGCATGCGAAGGGTGAGCGAGAAATGGACTTACTGATCTACATCACCAGGATCTACAGCAATGACATGTCATTCCAGCTAGGTAAGTGTAGCCGGATGATATCAAAAAGAGGCAAGATGATCACATCTGAAGGGGTTGAACTACCAGAAGGCAACATAGCCGAAGTTCAGGAGAGCTACAAATACCTTTGGATCCCCTAGGCAAATGGGAATCATGAAGAGGCCGCAAGGAAATCAGCCACAGCCAACTACCTACATAGAGAAAGACAGGTCCTGATAAATCAGCTGAATAGTAAGAACAACAATCCGAGCCATCAACACTTATGCCCTGCCAGTCATCAGATAGCCTGCTGGCATAATAACCTGGCCAAAGGAGGACCGCTTCATGCATATAAATATATATATATTACATACACACACATACACATAAACAGAAATACTATATATATATATATCCCACCCATGGCTTTTTTTTCCACATTGTCTGCTATATATCGCAAAACAACATCAATGATGGACTTGGGAATGTTCCACTTTATCAGCATCTCCTGACGTGCCATTTATGCATTATGGGTACTGTATCCACCCAGTGTGCAGGTAATTTCAGGCAAGACACAGAGCACAGGTCTGAGCTCCAAATGTGTATAGTACAGCTGACTCCCTGCACGTTTTTCAGGTTATGTGAAACATGTTACCTTACTTTCTTGTAAAGACAGAGTCCAAATTCTCAATTAAGGGAAAGATTATTGGAAGGATTGTTGAGAGTAAAATATCTCAAAATAAAAGACATGTTGTGCATCTGTTCTTCTTTGCTGCTTTAAAACAGTAGTTGCTAGTGTTAGCACAGGACAATGTCCTGTGTCAGCGACAAAGAAGAATTAATTGTTCTAGAGTAGTAGATGACTGGATGCCAGATTCTGGCTACTGCTAAACAGTAAAAGGAGTTTAGTGGTATCAGACAGTCCATAGAGACAGTACTCACTGATTCCTTTACCTGCATTTTCTGCAGTATTGGGAGTATTTCTGATACTGGTATTGGAATCAGAACAACTTTAAAACACAGGCACACACCTTCGCTGACAAGCTCCTCCTTAGCAGCTGCTTTAAAGTTGTAAGGCCTGTAGCAATAACCACCTTGTCAACATGCTGCTAATCAGCCTTGAATTAAAGCCCGCTGTCCTCGTACATCTTTCCACTCTCTTTGCTTGTACTCCAGCCAACCGTCAGCTTGCAGAAGCCTTCAGCTTCCACAAAAGTTAGTGAGAGCGAGTCACTATATTCATTATTAGCAGGCTAATATTCACCGCTTTGTTATCATCACAGTGATGCTCAGATTTTAAGAGACACAGATAATTAACTTATCTGTGTCTGATGATTACTTCTCGTACTTTAAGTGCATATGCATATGCAAATGCAAACTGATATTTTTATAACTTTTTAACTAAAAACTGAACTTTTTCGGGTTGCTTTTTTTTGATCCAGCAATTGCTGTTATAATTTTAGAGTAATATAAAACATTTTTAAAAGAGAATTTTTTTAAGTAAGAGATCCAAGATGTTCTAACCTCTTTTAGCAATGTCCAAATTCTGATGAAATTTAGGGAGCAGTCTTTCGAATCAGAATGGTTTAAATCTCCAGTGAAAATGGTCTATTGAGGTGTTTATTCTGCACTTCAGTTATTGCCCCATACAATCTATAAAAGGCATCTTTAGCATTAGCGGGAAATGTAAATTCCGATTATGATGTCAATATCAATGGTGAATTCCCCTGGCAATGAAAACCATAGACATCAGAATCCTTTTTATTGTCATTGTACAAGTGTAGAATGTAATTATATCAGCAACTGAGTATGACAAACAGCATAAACTAAGAAGAGAAAGTACAAGCAACAATACTTAAATATAAAAATATAAAGTATACAAAGTCAGTAAAATATAAAAATAAAGTCAGTCTCCGTAAATATTGCACATTGTCCTTGAGTGGTGTTGGTGTGTGTGTGTCGGCGGGTGGGTGGAGAGTTGTGGGAAGAAGCTGTTTCTAAGTCTGTTTGTCCTGGAGGGTAAAGGGTCAAACAGGCAAACCGGCAATGTGCATGATGAGCATTAGTCTTTAAGGGAGGGGAGGAGGCAGCTGATGATCTTCTGTGCTTCACCACTCTCTGGAGTCTCTCCCTATCTGCCTTGGTGCAGTGGGAGAACCACACCGTGATGCAGTAGGTCAGGATGCTCTCGATGGTAGAGCGATAGAAGGTCACCAACAGCTTCTCACAGATGTTATTTTTCCTGAGCACTCTGTGGAAGTGCAGATGCTGCTGTGCCTTCTTGATGACAGCTGAGGTGTTTGCAGACCAGGAAAGGTTAGTAGAGATCACGGGGCCCAGGAAGGTAAAGGTGTGGACCCTCTCTACGCAGTCACTGTTTATGAAAAGGGGGGTTAGATTGGCCTTGTGTTTCCTGAAGTCCCGGATAATTTATTTGGTCTTTGTGGTGTTCAGGGACAGGTTATTTGCTGAGCACCACTCAGTCAGTTTCAGGACCTCATCCAGGCAGGCAGACTCGTCTCCCCCTGTGATCAGTCCAGCCACCGCTGTGTTGTTTGCAAATTTAACAATGGTCTTGCTGGAGTGGGCGGGTCTGCATTCAGCGGTGTAGAGTGTAGAGCAGTGTAGGCTCACTACACACCCTTGTGGGGAGCCCGTGCTCAGTGTCCAGGTGGAGGAGAAGTGGAGGCCGAGTTTGACTGTCTGGGGTCGGTTTGTCCCAGGAAGATGGTGGCAGACTTCAGGCAAGATGGGATGGTGGACTGTCAAGGAGAAGTTGAAGGTGTTGAAGTTGTGGTGAAGACCTGTGAGAGTTGTTCAACACAGACCCTGAGCACCTGGAACACCGTCGGGTCCAGAAGCTTTCCTGGGGTTAACCCTGCTTAGCCTCCATTCCACTTCTTGTGCCTGCATGGTCAGTGTTTGGGAGCTGGAAGCTGGATGGGGCTGGGATGGTGTGGTTGCCGACTGTTGAGTAGGGGTCTCGAAGCATGTGAAGAAGAAGTTCAGCTCCTCCACCAATGCGATGCTTGAGTCTGCTGCGGTGTTGGTCTCTCCCCTTGAAGTTCGTAATCTGCTGGATTCCCTTCCACACCTGCCAACGGTTGTTGTTGGAGAGGTGATGTAGGATAGCACAGCCTCCGCTTGTACAGTCAGGTCCTGATGTTCAAAGACACTCTATTCAGTGTGTTGGAAACAGTCTTGTAGTTGAGGAAGCGCATCTTCAGGCCAACAACAACATAGATGCCGCATTGACTAGCTGGCTCGTACATCAACCTTGCCACATGGGGCCTCATTCATGTCTCCTTGGGACTCTACCCACCACTTCACAATCAAAACCAGATCCTGAGGAATTCCATGTTACCTTATTGCATTATTTCCACTTTTGATGATTTTGACTGTTTACAGCAGAGGTCACTGATACGCGGACCCAGTTCTGCTTCTGGACCCAGAGGATATCCTAACTGGATCCATCCATAATCAATTCTTTATGGATAAATGTCACATTTTAATACAGCATTTCTTATTTAAAGGGCATGTTTTTTTTTCTCTAGTTTCACAGTAATGCCAATCAAATCTGCACAATTCTGAAGCGCCTTGCGACTGCAATGAATGAGTTACATACAAGGGAGATACAGCAGCAGGAAGAACAGTGAAAAGTCAGTCAGATAAAATGAAAGTAGAAGATAGATAAAATAGAAAGTAGGGATGTTGCAGTTCCATGACCGCAAAATGCATATAAACAAACTACATTGTTCTGCATCTTGCAGTCATGCCGTTTCTGTGCACCATGCGGTGGATGAAATGCACTGTCACAAGTCATGTTTTGTGTGCGTGCATTGCGCTTTTTAGGGTTCAAACATGTCAAACATGTTAAAACTAGCCTCGAGAAAATCTTCCATCCATGTATGCCAAAATCCAGGTAGAAAATAGGTAATGTACAACTGGCCCAAAAACTCCATAGGAGCAGTTCACAGCAAGAGGACAAATTTACTTTAGTACTTTATTCAATAATTTACTTTAGACATATTCTTTATTTTCAGTTTCTGAGTAGCTCTGAAGGAGACACTGATATGCCAACATACCTCCCCCATCTCTCTCTCTCTCTTTCTCCCCCCATTAATGACTCAAAATTCTTTTTACATAGCCAAGCATTGCACTGTGAAAACTAGCTGGAGATGGTTGATGAAAGTAAATATTTTAGTCCATCAGCTATATCAAATAAAATGCTTCTTGTGTGTATTTATTCCTCTG
>KV751352.1:5175060-5188024 GCA_001698575.1 Mola mola
CATAAAACAGTTTTTTTTCTTTTTAATAAAATAAAATAATGGTCTATAATTTTCTGGCATGACTTATATTGATCATTTGCTAGAAGAAAGAGAAACTAACAGCCAATTACAGTGACATGCTATTCTGATTTGCAGATTTATATTTTTTGGCTCAATGATTGTCATTATCAGCACTTAAATATGTAAAATAGATATATTAAAAATCATTGAATAAATAGATTCATGAAAATCAGTTCCATGTAAACATTAATGCTTTTATAATTCCAAAAAAAATCAAGTTTCCAGAGCTACCTGTATTCGTTTACTGGGCGCCGCTGCCCCTCCGAATATGACGGACACACTGACGTATCACAGCAACAGGCCAGCACAGCTAATGCATCGACGCACATATATCCATGAATGATAGAGTTTGCTTCTCAGTGTCACAAACTCAAACATTGGTGTGCAATGTCTAGAGATCAAAATAGAGCCCTTGCACCATCTAACGTTCATATAAACAGTCCAGCACTGGGGGTTTTACTTCAAAGAGTTCCTAAGTGTATCGGCAATATCTCGTAATATCTGGTAATCCATCACTAAGTCTTGTTTCTGTGAAAATGAACACACAGTACACTTTAATGTCAAGACCCGTAGAGTGCTTCTGGACAAGAATAGCACCATTGGCATGGAGCCATCTTGGCTGTTCTGTTCTGTGTTATTGTTGTTCTATTAATTTTGGTTGTATCTATTAATAAAATCAATAACAATTAACTTAAACTAAAGCCAAAACAATCACTATATTAAAGGATGAATCAAGCAGCAGAAAGTTCTCATGATCACATTTGACTACTGGTCAGATGGTTAATAGACTTGCATTTATTTAATGCCTTTCAAGTCTATTTTACTTCTCAAAGCACTTTTACAACGTTTGTAACATTCACTCACTTACAAATATTCATACATGGGTGTAAGTGTGGTATCTAAGTTGGGAGCTAGGAAACCATTCATACACATTCACACACCAATGATGGAGCATCAGGAGCAATTGTAGGTTTAGAGTCTTTCCCAAGTACATGCTGCCTGCTCAGGTCGGGAATTGAACAATTGAACAATCATTATCTTCATCAGAGAACAGATGACATTGTTGTAATGATCAATGATCAATGAAATGGGCTCATACTACATGATCTTTAATGAGAATTAATATCAATACAAATATCAATGATATTAATATTTTCAGATATGATAGTCAAACAATTGAAAAATTGTCAATATAAATGTTAGCTGTTTATTTTTCTTTTTTTCCTTTTTACAATTATATATCAAAACCATGTGTAATGACTTTAACAATGTCATTATTAAAGTCACAAATTATTATTATCATTATTGATCTATGTAAATGGACACATTTCAGTTTAATCATGGAATAACCAAATAGGTCGAATGGTAAAAATTGTCAAAGCCCAAGATGAGTCAAGATTACTTATTTTAAGAAATTGCTCACACTTTATAGACATAGAGACATTAAAAAAAGGAAAAGTTGTAAAAAGCATGCAAGTGTTTGACAGTATTTTTTTATGTATATTTCTGTAAATTGAATGCTTGGATTCAATCAACAAACATAAAAATATATAAACCACGAAAAAATAAAACCTACAACAAATAGAGCAAAAAGTAAAACATGCAAACAAGTGTATAAAGCTTATTGTGCAAGCACCTGACCACTGATGTGACTAGCATTGCAGAAACTAAACCTGTAACATGAAAAGAAACTGGAGTGTTGTCGTCCCAGTAGCAAAAGTTTCTCAAGGCAACAGCAGCGAAAAACAAGTGGAATGACAAAACTCAGACAAGATAAAAACATTGTTTATTTCCATTCGAGCTAATACACACTTTTCCTCTCATCTGTTTATGGGAAATGTTTGATACATACTGTTTGAGCTAGAGCATATCAGCCAGTGACTCCAGCTCATC
Organism: Mola mola; assembly: GCA_001698575.1. Classification (NCBI taxonomy): domain Eukaryota; kingdom Metazoa; phylum Chordata; class Actinopteri; order Tetraodontiformes; family Molidae; genus Mola; species Mola mola. Next base: position 5,177,014 of record KV751352.1, read on the forward strand.
TGTCCCATACAAGAGGAAGAAAACAAGGAAGAGGAAGAAGAGATGTATGCTTTTAGGAAGTGACTGATGGAAAGGACGGAGTTAGTGATGATGGAGAGACCAGAGGAGGAGAAGGTGGATGAGTGGAAGAAAGGGGGAGAGAGGGGAGTAAGGGGGCTTGATGATAAGAGAAAAATTCAGACTGGTCAAAGTTTCCTTTTTACCAATCGTGCTCCTGATAAAGACAGCGCCTGCTCTGGAGCTGATAGAGGGACTATCTCTCTGCCCCCCTCCCTGGCCCCCACCTCCCCCATTTGTCCGCCTTGCTCGCCAAGCAGAGTTTGTGAGGAGGAGAGAAGGAAGAGGGGAAAAAAAATAAATAAAACATAGGGCCCTATCAGTGCAGCATCATAGTGCATCAACGAGCCACAGTGCAGCAATTAATATCGCTCCAATTACTGTTAAAGGGACAAGGCTGGGACAGGATGATAATGAACACATCCTCTTTTCCCCAGCAGAGGAATTAAAATACATGTCTCATATGCAAACACACACACAAGCAAACGTACATAAAACGTGTGCAACTTGAGAAGGAGATAGTGTGGTAATCTTCCTGCATTGTTTAACTCATTGAAGACAACAGACAGAGAGAAATAAATAACTGAACAAGCCTCGATAAGACAGGAAATAAATAATAAAATTATGGCGATTTATTTGTTATCTCTTCTTAGTCGTGTGGTGTGTGTGTGTGTGTGTGTGTGTGTGTGTGTATATGTTTTCATCTTGAATATATTTTCCCCCAGCCTGTCACATTCACACATCATATTCAAGGGAACAGTATAGGACAGGATAATGGGCCTCGAAAGACACTCAGAAGAACAATTCCAAGACATACACAGTCTTACAGGGCTTCATAGATCCACTCAAAAGAACATGAGGAACTAAAACTAGGGGAAGTTGAAGTTGTCACATCAACAAACTAGACAATTCAGCAGCAGACCATAAATGTACATCAGCATTAGTCAAAATGATTAATTGAAGTAAAATTCTTGCACAATGTGTGTGGAAAATATATTAAGTACAGTATGTCATGTCTACCACCATACACTAAAATTAAAAGTGGCACTTATTTGTACCATTTCAATAGAAATGGTACAGATCTAAAACAGATCTAAAATGTTACTTTCCAACAATCAGCACAAATTACAGAAATTTGAAAACATTTACAAGTCACTGAGCAGCAATTAAATTAGGGTTAAAACAGTAGGTTAACAACTTCAGATGTGTGAGTAAACTGATCCTGAGTCACAGCTCATCATATCCAATCTCCAGTTCTCGCTAAAGAATGTACCCCTGTGTTGTTCACGTTTGTTTTTAAAAAAAAATCTTTTCTTTAACAAAAACAACTGGAAACTGAAATTATTTTTGTTGTGAATTGGCATTTTAAAACAAACAAATAAAAAAACAAAACAAACAAAAGTGGCCTCACTACAAATATTAAATCATACACTTCCTGGGAACACACTGACCTGGACTCCTCCATGGTAACACCCCTTCCTCTTCAACCCAATCCTCTTGCTCTTTCTTGCAGCTGTGTACCAAACCTTGCTCCTCTCCATCCTCGTCTTCTTCGTTGGGGTCTCCACAACAGTCCTGTGACCTGGGTTCTAAGTACACAATACAAAAAGGCACATTAAAACATATTCAAATATATGAAATATCATTATCAGTCCTAACACCCCTCATTGATTGAAGATGATGGTGTTTAAATGTGGACGCTTGATTGTGTGTCAGTGACTGTTCCTCTCTGTTGATCAAAAGCAATGGAGAGATGAACTGTTTCATGCAACAACCCTGGTACACAAAGATGGACTGTAGGGCTGCAGAATCTCAGAAACATCTTCGCAATCTCTAACTTTATTTTGCTAGCTTGCTCCACGCTTTTCCCCTTCTTTTTGGCCACTTTCTCATTCTTTTGGCCATAATCCTTCTCTTGCATTCTTTTCATCAAAGGTAGGAGGATCTCACTGCGCTCTCTCACCTCCTCTATATCTTCCTATCTCTCACGCCCTCATCCACCTGGCCTGTCACCTTCAGCAGAGACTGAAGCTGTCTCTGTTCCACTAATCAGCATTGATACCCCTGCTATTGATGGAGCTGATTACACAGCCTGCTGCTCACTGATCAAGATATCTGCATGTGGTTGTTCACGTGGCTGGACCTGTGTGTGCCTGTATAAGGTCTTTATCCAGCATGCATATGTGCGAACCCTGAACTTTGCCTATGCAGCAAATATCAGCCACTTGATCGCACTTCTGTGTCCCTCCCTATTAGCAGGACTTGTGATTAGTTAGATTAGATTAATAGTTACACCACAGTACCACTGAATATCTCAGCAGATCTTTCTCTTCTTTTTCTCTGGTCTTGCATCACCATCAGGCCAAGGGTTAGCATGACTAAAAAGCAGACTAATTGAAAGGGTCCCAAACATGTCACCATTAACCTCAGCAGAAAATTTAATTCTGGTTACAACAAAATAAGGTGATCCAGATCTTTCCAGTAGATCAGATAAAAATGTATGCATGGATATCAACTAATTCTATTTCTTGTAGCAAATTCATTGGGGAGGTCAGTCTTGTTGCAGAGCAAGAAGGTATTGTTCCTCACATCCAATACAGACATTTCAACTGCATTTTTGTTTTACTTAATGTTCTCATTAAGTAAAACTGTAGTGAATAATTGATGTTTGTTAAAGTAAGTAAATAAAGGCTACTTCTTCAATTTCTTGACTAGAGAAATGTCCCTCTGGGGACTGATCTTAAACCGGAAAACAAAAATCTAAAGTGATCCCAATGAAAATGCTGGATTTTAATTCATATCAACCAATACATAAAGTGAAGGAATGTCAAGTATTGATATCTGTGTCAACTCTAAAATCCAGTGATACCACCATCTTATGGAGAAAATATGGACATGGATAGCAAGAAGGATAATGTTATAGGTAACAGTTATAAGCTCATTATCAGTTATCAATATTAGTCATTTGCAGAATTTTTTAAGTGGTTGTTAGGTGAAAAAAATACATATCGTGGATCACTGGGATAGTTCCTAAACTGTCCTAAGGGATTTGGTATCAGACTTTGTCCAGAAATTTGGCACACATTAAACATCTATGATTAGAAAATAAAATGTAGCTGGTGCAAGCTAAGACACTTTATTTGAAACTGAATGAATGAATGATCTCAGTTGTTATTTTGGAAACTCTATAGCCTCAACTCACTTCTTGAGTATGCAGTTAAAAATTAATTAAAAGTGATGAGATGAAACAAAGCCATCACAACCGTTGAGGAAGAAAATCCTCAAGAAGAAATTTTTACAGCTATCAGTATTTAAGTGAATCCACTTTCTCTTCCAATTTCTTCATCCTCCTCCTTTCTCTTTTCGTGCCTTCTCTTTTAAACTCATCCAACCCTATCCTCAGCCTATACCCCAATAAGACCTGAGTGGTCTGTATTTACCCTTGCATTTCCGCTCCAATAAACACCAATAGTGTCTAATCGATACGGGCCATAAACAAATCATGGCCATAGGATAGCCCCACACTTGACTGTTATCAATGCAAGAGTTCAGAGATTGGACCTGCACTGACTCACTGTCTCTGCGCACGCACGCACGCACACACGCACACACACCTCCTCCCTGCCTAACCAGTGCTATTATTTTAAGCTATAAATCACATTGAATGGCACATTGATTTTATCCTGCAGGGGCTGAGGGGAGGGCGGGGAGCTGGAGTTATTGCATTTAATATTATCAATATTATCTCCTGTATCATCTCAGACAGGGAGGCAGGTATCAGGAGGAGTCGACTGACACTTTTCTGCCAAAACCTCCTCCCCCTTTCTACCACCTTCCCTTCCCACATTAGCGTCTCCATCAATCTGATAAGCTAAACTTCCCCTGTCACGACTGCAGGGCAAAGTCACCAATAATCTCAGCTCCTAAATTCTACAATCCGCTATACACTCCATTCTTTATTTCTGACTAGAGTCCAGACATTGTCTTTTGCACCTTTTCTTTGCATTGTTCTCTCATATTTAATGTTCAACATACTGTATGCGCCTTTATAGATGTCTCAATGGTCAAAAAGGGTCTAGATAAAAGTAAGGGAAACTGGACCAAACAAGGTTATGCAGAGTGGAATCCACTTTATACAAATTGGCTGTCAGGGACTAAGATACTTTTTCAGTCGCAGCACTGCTACACACTAGCTATGTTTACATGGACACAAATATTCGGAATAAAGGGCTGATCAGAATAAATATGCTTCATGTAAACACGTCATTTGGAAGATTCTGATCCGATTTGGCTCATTCGGAAAGAAATTATATTCCGATCAAGAGGGGTGGTTTATGCTGATCCTTATTCCGAACCGCGTCGATGTACACACTTATTCCGATTGCTACTTCCTGTTTGTGTAAAATTACCCTCACTGCGCATGTGTGCCGCTTATGTCCTCCCGCTCTCTCCTCCTGTAACACAGGAGCATTATGCATCGCTAAGCCCAGAGCTTGATCACAGAGAACAGTAGAAACAAAAGCAGGGCTTTCAGAACCTGGCGCAGGTCCATTCTTTAAGAGTGCAGAGTTTAAATTACAGAGAAAAGCGTGAAAGTGCAGTATATTCACATCGGCGTTTGTTTACAGCACAGGCGGAAGTACAACTTCTTATGCGGTTCTTTTAGGGGAATTACACAAATCTGCGCATGTCAAAATGCCGTTATTCCAATTAAAGCCTGGTGCATGTATACGCATGTCACGATCCCCTGTGTTGGGGTACTGAGCACACTTATAAAAAACACACATCAGGAAGAAAAACAAAATAAGCAGAGACAACAAGAAAACAAATAGTTGAAAAGTGATGGTCAATATAAGCAAATTAGGAAAGTTAAGGATCCATCCATTGTCAATCTGGCAGTAATTTGGCCTAACATAGCATTGGCTATGAACTGTGTTTGTTAATATATGCTACAAATGCACACCTGTTTCCATAATCGTCCTATCATGTCCAAATAGCAGAAAACATGCAAAGAGATTAATTCTACATATGATAAGGCCTTAGCATTCAGTGTCAACTGTCCAGAAACTGCAACCAAAAAGTATATTTCTAGTTCATATGTCAATTATTCAAAATTCCAACATAGACAACAAGCTTTTCTCCTAAATTTCATATGGCCTTATTCAGACAAAACCAGACATTGTGGTGTTTAGTGCAGAGTATTGCAATGAATGGGAGTTCACACCTGGGGTCTATCATTGTTTGCCCTTTGAACTCCTCACCTATTTTCTGGCTGGCTTATCACATATTTGGTAGTGTTCTCCAAAAGCAGAGCATTTTTATAAACTTCAGTGACAAAATGAAGCCTTTGCATCATCCTAAGAATGAATATTTTATAGATTTTATTCAGATGATATTTGTGCTGTACCTGTACATGTGACTTTTGACAGTTGTGTGCTCGCTTGAACCCTACAATGAACCGTTTCAGTACTACCTCAAATGTGCTGTCCTTTAACAACCATCATGATGATACAACCAGACAATTTGACCTCATTTGTCACTTTATGCAACACAAACAAATTTTTCTATAACCACTGATAGAAAAAAACAGGATTGTCAGTTCGCAAAAAAATTGCAATAGGTCTAAATGAGGGCATGATGATTAGAGGTCAACAGGAGGCAACATACTAACTAATCAGGCCAGAAGTAGATTTTATCAGGTTTCCTGTGATGTATAAATGCCTTGATAAAAGAAGCTTCATGTCTTCTGCAACTGTACAGCAATTCTTAGAAGAGAAAGAACAAAAAAATACACCACAACAGAGAGGGAAACACACTCAACCCATGCTCAAGTTTTCCTCCATAAGTTTGTGTGCGTGTTTCTGTTTGCGCATGTATAGCTATCATTTGTGGACTTATTTCCACTTGAAAGTAGGCTCATGGGGACATTTCGGATTTGTGAAGATATTTTGACTGGTCCTCATAAGTTTAAAATTCTTTTTGAGGGTTAAGATTCTATTTCAGAATCAGGGTTAAGAGTAAGGTTTTGGTTGGGGTTAGGTATGAAGTTCTGATGGTTAAGGTGGCTGATTTAGGATAGTTCGGGGCTGTCGAATGTATTGTGTCAATGAGAGTCCTGCCAGAGAAAGAGAGACATGACTAAGTGCATGTGTGTGTTTGTCTGTGCGAGAGCGTTTGTGTGCGCATCCATCCATCCATCCTTCAGCATTAAAATATTGGCTCACTCTGTCAGCTTAAGGGGTTGTGATGGAGAAAACAGGGTGCATGGTCCAGTTACTGCCAGAATGTAATTCTTCTTCTTGGTAAAGTTATCAGAGCAGTTACCACGCACACACACACCTATAAATGCTAGCTGTGTGCGTGCATGTCTGTGTGTGTCTTTCTCTAGCACTCACTCTCTTCCAGATGGTGGATAAGAGGCCTTGCCTGTATTAGCAAGTGCAGGCCAGATAAAGACCTGGTATTGATTCCAGGTTGAAAGAGCAGGTTCGTCAAACATTGGTGATTTACAGAGAACTGATAATGGCCAAGAAAGAAAGAAAGAAAGAGAAAGAGAGGGGTTATTAATCAACCGTGTGATTAGGAGGAAGTACATGTGTTTTGGGGAACTTTGCCAGTCTGCCCTAGTTTTCTCATCTTCTCCTTCTTATACAATCTAATAGACACATATTATATTACTCACTTCAAACACACGTGAGCAACTAATCTCTAATCTTGTCTTGATTAGCACCTGACAGAATATCCATGGGTTTATCCAACTGGAGCCAACCAACGGATGCTTATCACTCAGGGCCAAAACAAAAATTTCACAAGAGCAGAAACTTTTGAGATTATAAAAACACAGCTAGTGAAAACTTGAACAAGTCAAAAGAATATGACTGAAAACTGTGCCATCAAATGGTTAAATGGGGGAACCTTGGGATAAGAGGTTAATGAGGGAATAGATTCACAGTAGTCAAGATGAACCCAGGGATTTTTTTGTTTGTTTCATTGTTTTAACACAATGACAATGTTAGAGATATATATGGGAAAGCTAGAAGCTCATAAAGGTTCTTAACTCTTTCTTCGTTGTTTCTGAGTAACATTCGCTGTTTCCTGACATTAAACAAGTAGACATCAAATGATTAAAGAAAGACCGCTAGTAAACTGTGTTAAAGTGTTGAGTAGGAATGTAACTATTCAGTAAACTTCCGATTTGGTTAAATTTATGATTCTTTACTTACAATTTGAATTGATTTTTTTTTTTGCACAATAGGATTGAAGATAAATTATAAATGAAAAAGTATACTTGTATTATTTCTAATGATATATAATTTCTCTTAACTCTTTTAAAATTAAATTTATGTAGGGATTAAAGAGGTAAGAAACTTTAAAAAACAATGCACATTTCCTTTCCTGTAAATGATAAAATGAAAAAGTATTCTGTCTTAAAGACATTTACAGGCAGAAACTGAGACATTCACCATTTCCACTGCAATCTCAGACCAAAACACAAATAAAACATCCTTTATTACTGACAAAGCAAAGCCAAAGAATGCTGCACATTTTTTTGCAGGACTGAAAAATCTTTTATGACAAATAGAAATAGATAACTAAATAGAGAAATTAAAACAAAACCCAAATCATTAAATAAAAAAGTCAATGAATAATACAAATAAAAGATTTTTTTTTTTTTTTTCAATAAACAAACTGAGGCAGCAATGAATACACTGATTCACCTTGCGATCTCCATGATTCTTGCTGTCATTTCTGTAAGTGGGGCAGTGTGGTTTGGCTTTTAAATAGCCTCTGTCAATCACACATAGCTTACCAAAGTTTCTTGCTTTAGTGTTGTTTTACATGCTGCATCAAGCTTTTGGTGCTGTCCGTGTAAGTCAATACCTTTTTTCAATATTTCCACACAGTTTTTGTCTTGTCAGTTATTATATCATCTCTATCATTTTCTGTCTTTCGAGATGCTACCTTGCCTCTGACTTTGACTAAGATGGGGCATCCTCAAATTGTATATCTTCACTAACCGGCATGTTACTACTGTTGTTTGTCCTGGCTATTATGTGCATGTAAAGCAAGGCCAAAGTATATAGTGTCAGCACCAACTACTGCCTAAAATGTGTATTGATTTATTTTAATGTCTCAATTGAATGGATGAGAGACATTCATTTATATATTTTTTTTCTTTTTTTTTTTTTTTAAATGCAGTGAAGTGTTTTTAGTCAAATCTGCAATCTCTCCACAAGCTGTTTACAGGGATTATTTATAATAACACAATATTTTTTTATTTATTTAGCAGTTTTTTAAGCAATGTGAAGAACTGAACATAAAACAACACAGATGTAGAGTCACCAGATAAACAAAACTTAATAAATCAAGAGTTAAAATAAAATACTGGTAGGAAAGTAGAATGATAAAACACATTTACATGTGTATTCCTAAGTATTAATACATCCCTTCCTAAAAAAAGGTTTTAAGATATTTCAAAATATAATAAAAATGTAAAGATAGCTAGGTTGAATACTTTAGTAAGTACTTAGTAGAAAGTCATTCTGATGAATACTTTCCCTATAAAAGTCTGCATACTTTGAAACACAAATACTCATTTAAAGTTGGGAAGCAGTCCCACAAATCTCATTTGGAAGTACTTGTAAAATGGGTGGTGCCTGAAGTTATGTAAGTAGCTCTTAGTCATTAACTGAATACATTAAGATTGTAAGATTGTATTTTTATGTTCCACTTTAGTATGACTGACTAGATGTGGAAGTGATTAAAAATCTCATAGTTCAGAATGTGTCACAGGTTTGAGCCATGGATCTGATACGATCCAACACAATGTTGTTGTGTTGTTGTTGGCTTTCCTTGGAATAAATCTGACTTTCCCAAATGGTTAATCTCATAAATTTGTCCAACACTTTAAGATCTTGATATTTTTTTATTGGGTCCTCAAATGCTGCTGCTTTGGGTTGGTAGCTTTGGCCGGCTAACAACTCAAAGTATCTGCATCAACGCATTTCCAGTGACTCAGGAAATCCAGGGTGCTGTTGAGACTCAACAGTTAACCATGTTAGATATTTTATCTTTAACACCCAATAATTTTAACCTGGAGACCTTGATTATCAAGCATGTAGGGACCCCAGTTAGCAAAGAGCAATGCAGTCAACTAAGCCATTATTTGCAATAACATCAAACCAGCCTCTACATTTGATTTTGATATATGGCTATGTTAACTTTTGAGGTGGTGCAACGTAAAACAATAGAGCTGCACTTAAAGCAATTAAAATATTTACAGTTCAGTGCTTTGTAAGCATGTGTATGTCTCCATCAATTTGCATGCGCTGTCCTTACTGTCACACTTCCACAACTTCCTAACTGAAGCTAATTCTGCAGGAAACATTTACTTTCTTCCTTTTCTAACCTTCATTGTACAGTGGTGTATATGCAGGTGGGCTAGAGCTGCCGCCTTCAGCCGAATCTTCTGGGTCCGAGGCTCTGCCTTCCTCTTCTGATAGGCTGTGGTTATCCAGATTATTTTCCTCACTGCTGTCAAGATCCCCAAGAGAACCTGCAGGAAGAGGAGAAGAGAAAATTACCAACTGAATTACTGAAGTGCTTAACATTGTTCCACTCTATCTGCTTCCAAATGGGTCTTTAAAGTATATACCATATTATGATTAATGACATGTTTACCTCAGACAAATAAAAGAACAATATTACACTATTATAATATTTTTGGGGCCTCAAGTCCACAATACTGATGCAGGAGAGACAAATATCAGGAAGAGGGAAAAAGCCAAAAAACACAAATGCGTTTTTTTTTTTTTTAACTGGACTTATTCAAATAACTTTCAAAAATTGGACATGCTGAACAGCCTATTGCAGAAGATTAATAGCAAGAAGCCAAGAGGGACCTTAAAGCCAAATTACAGTGTCCATAAAATTGTAGCTAAAAGAGTGATTAGTGTAGGGCTGATCAGTATCAATTACAGTTTCATAATCCCTGCTGACCACAGTAATTATACTGTACTTTTGATCTATTTTAGTCTCCTTGAAAATTACCCCCTCACCCCTCAAAAAAAGGAGTCATTTAATATGGAATTAAATGACTTTTTAAAATTGCTTCATTATAAACACCCCTATAAGATGAATATAAGATGAATACATCAGGGTGATTTAATGGTACATTAAGGGCTCATAACCTTTGAATGTACTTGAATATAACATATTTACTGGTTGTTTGTATCTGATCGCTAAGTTGCAGAAGCTACTGTTTCAATGCTTGCTGATTATTAATGGCAGTTTATATTATGTTTATCTGTATCGTTCAGCCTCATTTCAAAGGTGGGGACCATAATAGAACTCAGTTAATTTTAGGGAACAATTACTTTTAAGGGGATTAAGAGTCAAGCACAAATGGTTAATGTGCAGCAGTCTGCCAAAGTAGAAAACACCTCACATACATAATAATGATGTTTTGGAACATCAAGGAGGATGGGTACTTTTGTTGTTGAATAGCTAAATTGAAGTGAAATTATTACTAAGAGAAAACCAGAATTTTTTATTTGAAATGTTTATGTCCTGCCTTTCTCCTCCTTAAGATGGGTTGTTAATGAATTTTCATGAGGTTGCATCGAATGAAGACAGGGATTGTTTTGTAGCTAAAGCCATGACTAGGGGCGTATATATTTACAATACTGGAACAAAAGGAGCCTATAATCTATACAACGCACACAACAATACCCATGAATAAAGAAGCTTGTAGAAAAAAGGGAGAGGCAATTTTTAGAATTCTGTTAATTTCACTTCCAAAGCAATTAAAAGCAAGCAGATATAATCCTGGGAAACAATTGCTGGCTGACAAAGTGTTTCTGTCTTTGTAAATGAAACATCTTTAGGCTAATTTCAACTTCCACGCCTGCATGGTTCACTCTAATTTTAGATAAAATTAACACAGCTTGATTTG
>KV751352.1:5193767-5210058 GCA_001698575.1 Mola mola
AATTCCCTCAGGCTCCATCCCTCTCATCTTTCTCCATTCCAACTTGCACTCTCCCTTTTATATGCTTTCTTCCTCCTTTCTTTCTGTCATTATCTCTCTATTTCTCACCCCCCCCAAACATATCCTTCTTCTCCATTCTCTTTCAATATCACTCATGCTCTCTATCCCTTCTACTCAATCACCTTCCCTCCCTCTCCCTTCTTCTTTCCCTCCCCTCCATCCTTTTCTTTTTTTTTATAAGTGAAAAAGCACAGTGACTGGGAACGTCACTCTATGTGGATAGCTGGAAGCCGTTGGCGGTTATCGGCTCCTGCCAAACATATCCTTCTTCTCCATTCTCTTTCAATATCACTCATGCTCTCTATCCCTTCTACTCAATCACCTTCCCTCCCTCTCCCTTCTTCTTTCCCTCCCCTCCATCCTTTTCTTTTTTTTTATAAGTGAAAAAGCACAGTGACTGGGAACGTCACTCTATGTGGATAGCTGGAAGCCGTTGGCGGTTATCGGCTCCTGCAGACTCTCTCTGCCGGTCTGATCTGTCTCCTCTTCATTAAGCAAATACGCCAACGTGGAAATGAAAACATAATAGCTATTTGATTTCCAGAGAGATATTTTGCATATTGGTTCGGAGCTGATAGCAGAATTTCATCAAGTCTTTTTTTCTTCTTCTCTCTTCCCTCCCTCTCCTGCCACCACCACTGCTACTGCCGCCATCTCCCCCCATTCCTCCTCCACTACCAACTGCCGCCACCTCCGTCCTTGTCCCTCCCTCTACCCTAATGCTTTAAAAGTGGAATTACTAAGCTGGGCCAGCATTCAGCGAGATTTCTTCACATTGCTGGGAAGAGGAAAAAAATGGAGTTAGAGAAATCTAGTTCCCCAGGAAGACTACTTAACCGATTAAATACCCCCCCCATTCCAATCTTTTTTTTTTTTCCTCTCTCTTCCTTTTAGATAACAAGGGCGATAATACAAAGAATTGACAGTGCTTTAGGTTGACTATACCATCTGAGATAGGAGTGAGAAAACTCCTTAATGAGCAGAGCGGTCTCCCTGATAAAGGTCGTGGGGTTGGGCACTGGCTGAATGTTGGAAGAGAGACAAAGACAGAAAAGGAGAGTGATAGAGGTGGACAGCAGATGGAGGGAAGGAATGTAAGGAAACTAAGAATGAGAGAGACTTGACACCATGCCAAATAACATTTGGCTTCACTCTTCATTCTTGGAGAAATTATTTTTTTCTTACTCATACTTGGAGTAGTTAGAGAGCAGCAATACCACCCATATACAGTAGCACAACGAATACCCAAAGTGCCATGCAGGAGAACTAGCTGTGATGGATGGTCCAGTGTCGGGGTATCCTTCATGCCCCCCGTAGAATAAAAGTAGTGCTGAAAGAGAGGATCAGGTGCCTCTTCACAGGAGTCCCATCTGATAGTCTAGCGCCTCTCAGGAGGCCTATTCAGCAACCCATCCAATAAATTTCCTTGCTGCTGTTTTCCTTGTTGGAACACCATGTTGCCCTGGACCTGATAGCAATCCTGTCATGTAACAGCTGCGGCCAAACAAATACTGTAGGCTACACGCTCACATATACAGTGTACAAGACACTCACACACGTTTTGTCAAAAGTATTCTCAGGTTTAAAAAAAAAGTGGTTAGTTAACATTTCCTGATTATCCTCCCATTTGTTGAAACTACTGCTAAAACTTCATGAAATCAATGATTTTCTTTGAGAAAATAAAGATACTGTAATTTTACATTCTTATTATTTGGGAAAAATACATTAATCCATCTCATTCTACCCTACCCATGATCATCTTCTTCAGACAGCCACAAACAGCGTTTGTTCAGTTTCCTAGTACAGTACATTTCTTAGAAAATCAAACAAAAGGAAATTTGCTAGGACCTGTTGTCAGTGCTTGAAGTCCATAATGCAAAAAATATTTCCAATGTTCTCAAATTCATAAAACTACAGGATGTACTACTGTTTTTGTGTTTGTGTCATTCAAAATGAAAATTTGTTATCCGATACAAACACATTAGCTCTTCTCTTCATAAGATCTGTATCCAATACGCTGATAGTAGTTGATTTATCAGTCTAGTGCTATAATATCTTATATATTGACATTGTAGAATAACTTTAGAGTGGCACTCAGTATGTCAAAAGGAGTCACTGTAGTACAAAAATTGCACTTACTGTGCTATTACAAAATGATTTGCTCTCTTTCTTATTTCTGATCTTTTTGCACATCTTGTCCAACTCAGGCCTGATTAAATTGATTGAATCAAGAAATCCCTTAAATAGAACCTATCTGACTACTGTCAGGATCCGGCAGTGTTCATGTAGCTGTTTGTTAGGGTCAATCTGTGTTTCCCTTTTTATTTTGAAATTCTGTTGTGTCGTATTCCCCATGTCCTGTTAAGTATTCCCCTTCAGGTGTGTGTGATTGCCTTTCCTCCCTAATGTGTTTCACCTGTGTCAAATTGTCTACCCCTTCCTTGTGTATTTAACCCTGTGTCCCTTTCCTCCTGGGTCAAATTGTCTTGTCTTCCCAGCGAGTAGTCCACGTTAATCTCTAGTGAGTTCCTTGTGTTTTGATCTTGTTTTGTTCCACAACTGCTGAGTTTGCCTGTCTCTTAAACTGTACCTTTGCTAATTAATCAGATTTCCTTGTGTCGACCTATCTTCAGATTAAAACGATTTTGTTTAAGAACCTCCCTGTGAGTCTCTGCATCCTTGAATCATCCCAAGCCTGTACCTGATAACAATGTGAAGTAGGCTAAAACATCTCAAAAAGCAACACAGCATGCCACGATCTCAGGAAATTCCAGAACAGATGAGATACAAAGTGATTGACATCTATCAGTCTGGAAAGGGTTACAAAGCCATTTCTACAGCTTTGGGACTCCAGCAAGGCCCGGTGAGGGCCATTATCCACAAAAGGGGAAAACGTGGAACAGGGGCGGCCTACCAAAATGACTCCAAAAGCAAATTGATGACTCATCCAGGAGGCCACAAACGAACCCAGAAAACATCTAAAGAACTGTAGGCCTCACTTGCCTCACTCAACAACTGCTGACCAAAAAGAACACAAAGGCTTCTCTCACATTTGCCAAAAAATATCTTGATGATCCCCAAGACTTTTGAGAAGTTATTCTGTGGACTCACGAGACGAAAGTTGTACTTTTTAAAAGATGGACGTCCCCTTACATCTGGCTTAAAAACAAAACAGCATTTCATACAAAGAACATCATACCAACAGTCAAGCATGGTGGTGGTAGTGAGATGGTCTGGGGCTGCTTTGCTGCTTCAGGACCTGGACAACTTGCCGTAATTGATGGAACAATGAATTTTTTACGAGAAAATCCTGAAAGAGAATGTTCAGCCATCACTTTGTGACCTCAAGCGCAAGCTCACTTGGGTTATGCAGGAGGACAATGATCCGAAACACACCAGCAACTCCACCTCCGAATGGCTTCCAAAAAAAAAAAAAAAAAAAAATTTAAGGTTTTGGATTGGCCTTGTCAAAGTCTGGACTTAAATCCAATTGAGATGCTGTGGCATGCTTGAAAACCCTCCAATATGGCTGAATTAAAACAATTTTTCAAAGAAGAGTGGGCCAAAACACAATGCAACGTAATGTAAAAGACTCATTGCCTGTGAAATGAGTTGCAAATGATCGCTTGCAGTTGTTTTCGCCGACGGTGGTACAACCAGTTATTAGGTTTAGGGGGCAATTACCTTTTCACATAGGGCCAGGTAGGTTTGGATAGCTTTATAATAAAATCATTTAAAAACAGCATTTTGTATTTAGTCAGGTTTTCTTTGTGCAACATTAAAATTTGTTTGATACTCTGAATTTTGAAGTGTGATAAATAAGGCAAAAAAAATTAATCAGGAAGGAGGGCAAATACTACTTCACAGCACTGTAATTACACTGTACTGACTTGTGTGTGGAATTCCAAAAACACTTTTGTGTTAAATTATAAAAATGGGTTGTCATTACAATAATCATGCAGAAAGAAACTCAATTACATTATCAGTAACAAGGAGAAATCCTTTATCACTCAACGCAACATTGTTTTTTTTCTCTGAAATGCTAATGTAATATTTTACACCACATCTAAACGAAATGTGTTTGATGATCGTCAAAACCATTTAGTTAATAGAAGGTCCAATTAATTAAAAGTTTGTCATACCATCAAGGAAAGGAAATATTAAATGTATGTAAACAGAACCAATGACTAAAATACTGTGATAACACCAGTGACAAAGGGATTCAATGTCTCTTGTCTGTGATTCAATTATATAGCTTTCTAGTCCTTTTGACCAATCAAAGCACTTTTACATTACAGGCTTTCAGTTTAACCATTGATACACTTTTGGCAGTACTACCACGCAGGGTGCCGCCTGCTCATCAGGAGCGTTAACCCTTCACACACACTCATACACTGACAGTGCTCTACCAACTCAGCACAGCCACCCAGATTCTGTCAGATTAATGCTTATGTAATTAATAGATACTCAACATCTTTAGGAATAGGGTATCGGAAGCATCATGGTTTCAGCTTGTGGTCCAAGTAGTACTGAATATTCACATTTGAACAGGCTGTGGCATTGTGCAGGAAACAGTTCATGTGGAGGCATAATGGACAGGCAGAAATCATCAACTCCATGCCAATGCTTGGTCATCAAGTCACGAGCAGAGGAAGGTAGCATGGTCAGAAGGGAACAAAGTGTATGATGACAAAAAAAGGAAAATTTTGAAAACATTTTTAAACATTGACAAATAATCATAGAAGACTTTAATCTTGAAGGTTGTCATCTTAGGAAGGCTCCAAAAAGAATTCAAATTTAGAGTCAACAAATTAGAGAATAACCACCATCTAGGACCATTTTTCTTGTTAGAAGCATTTAATCTTGTAAGAAAACCTTAAAAATTAAAAATGCTATTTTTTTTTTACTTTTTAAAAAGCTGTGTTGTTCAAAAAAAAATGTATATTATACCTGTAATTGGCTAGATATACCATTATGAACCACTAAGAAATTATAATGAATACACTAACAAAATCAATATGAAGTAATAATATTATACTATATATTTACATTAATACATCTGACAAGGGATGTACCTCCTACCAGGGCCAACACATTTTCTGCAAAGCCCTTGGAATAAGATACGGTTGGTGCAAGTTATGAAAGATCCGTGCTAGGTCAATAAGGTTGTAATTTTTAAGTGTCAAATCAAGAGTGGACTGTTGAGCACCTACTACATCGCCTGAATAACGTGTAGTGTGGAGAACCCTTGTCACATGCTGAGTTAAGACTTTCCTCTTAAGACTTTCTGTTTTTCTCTGGAAGTACTTCAGTTGCACTCAGCCCCACAGACCAATGTTCCTCAATTATATATATTATCCTCCATGACAATCCAAGCAGTGTCGATTTCTTTAACGAAAACTCTTGAAAGGAATGAGTATCAGTGTACCTGCTGTGTCTTTTTTTTTTTCGCTCGCTCCCTCTCATTCTATCACACGTTATACGAATCACTGAGACAAGATGAACACAAACTTGTATCTAAGAGGGGGACATCTGTCATTTAGTCATGCTTAGAGGGGAGCAGTAATCACCTCTGTGTAAGATTTCATCCTGTAGAGAGCAGTCCCTGCATATTTCAAACACGGTACATAGAATACAAATTGTTTGCATAAAAATGGCAAGATTTAGATATGAATCATTCAACAGCACTACTAAACACTCAAATACATTATTTTTTAGCTGAAAACTACCCTTTTGGGGTTTACATAATGTAAAATCCACAGGAATATCAAAATTATAAGTTGTCCTGAGAAATTAGGTTATTTTATAGACATTATTTAATGTAATTTACAGAAAACATACTATATTGTGATATATATTGTTATTATGATATGAGACTATCCATTTTGTGGTATGCAATTTTGTCCATATCGCCCATCTCTACTCATTGAGAAATAATAATTTGTATTTATAAGCATCTTTGTTGGCCTTCCTCCCTGTGCCTTATCAACGCCCACCAGGGACAACATAACATTTAAAAATTTTGCTCAAAATCTCTGGAGCTAAACCAATGCACAGGTGGGGAGGAAGGGAGAAGGACAAATGCGGGGAAAGAAATAAGAAACAAATTTGATTTGTGTATATTGTCGCCATCAGCTCTTGCCAATGGGCCTGAAAAAAACTCTTAGGGAAATGCTGTTCAAAGACTCTTTAGTCCCACATACATCACAGAAGAACTGTTGTCTTTATTTTTAATACAGTGGAAATTAGCAGTGTGTTCCTCTGAAAGTCTTATGAAGACTGAACATGTGCGCATTGTGATAACACCATGACCAAATGGCAATGTGTGAATGTTCTTGACTCCTATTTTTAAAAGAACTACCCGTCTCCATGTCATGGCTATGAAATCAATTACACCTTTCTTTTTTCACCTTTCTCTTGGTAAGGATGGTAACCTCAGCATCGAGGTCTACAGGAAGCCCACACACACAGACCAGTACCTCTTGTTTGACTCCCACCACCCACTGGAGCACAAACTGGGGGTAATCCGGACACTACATGACCGGGCCCAGAAGGTTCCCTCCAGCACAGAGGGAAAACAAAAGGAATTGAAACACATCAAGACAGCGCTCCAGACATGCGGCTACCCTAAGTGGACCTTTGTCAAATCGTCCAAAAGGCGCCACAAAGAACCACCCAAGGCAGAAAGGGAAAAACGGAAGAACGTAGTTATCCCATATGTGGCAGGTCTATCAGAAAAATTCAGAAGAATCTTCCAAAAACACAAAATTCCAGTCAATTTCAAACCGGGCCAGACCTTAAGACAGCGACTGGTCCACCCCAAGGATAAAACACCCAGGCATAAGCTCAGCAATGTTGTGTATGCCGTTCAATGCACAGAGGAGTGCTCTGACCTTTATATAGGTGAAACCAAACAGCCCCTCCACAGACGCATGGCACAACACAGGAGAGCCACCTCATCAGGACAGGACTCAGCTGTACATCTGCATCTTAAGGAGAAAGATCACTCCTTTGAGGACTCCAATGGCCACGTTCTGGACAGAGAGGACAGATGGTTTGAAAGAGGAGTAAAAGAGGCCATCTTTGTCCACTTGGAGAAACCCTCTCTTAACAGGGGTGGTGGACTAAGACACCATTTGTCTGCTACCTACAATGCTGTCTTGGGAGCCCTCCCCAGGCGGTTTAACCCCCACACACACCTGGGGCCATGTGAACCCAAGGTGTCACACGGAACCAAGGGTGAGGGGCAAACACGCTCAAGTGATTCACACCCGGGCTCTTGTGACCTTAACGACTCACACGATGCCTAGCCAGACGACCGCAGACGAGGCTGTTGTTTTCTAAACACGTCCTCCTTGTTGGTGATTGTCTCACCAACAAAGAGGCTGTTAGTCTCATAACACGTCCTCTTTGTTGGTGATTGTCTCACCAACAAAGAGGCGGTTAGTCTCATAACACGTCCTCTTTGTTGGTGATTGTCTCACCAACAAAGAGGCGGTTGGTTTCAAAACACGTCCTCTTTGTTGGTGATTGGTGATTGCCTCTACCCACTCGGGGTTAAATACCTGGGTTTCCTGCACTGAACCTCAGAACTGAAGAACCCTTTCGGATGAGAGGCGAAACGTCTTCAAACAAGATAAGAAGTCCAGTTGCTTCCTACTAAACACTCCGAGATCTTTCTTTTTTCAGTTTCCCCAGGGTAATATTGCCACCAAGATATAAGCTTCCTCTTTTTCACAATAATCTGCATGTTCAGCAAGCATACTTGACTTGGACAAGCTGATGGGCTCTGTACTTACAACGTAGTACGTACAATATGACCAGGTACAAGAATTAGACAGAATAATTCAGTAAGTAATCAAATAAATGAACCAAATACACATACACAACCCAAACAACTGATTTAAAATTTGGACCCAATAAAAATGTGTTTCATTTATGCACTGTCTTAACTGCTCCAAGACCAGTAGAAGCAGTAGGGGGGAAAAAAACACCATTTCTGACTTGTTTAAATAAATTAAAGTGTAAATCTGAAAAATTAAACTATACTTATAAAAGGCATTAAGCACCAAATGAATTAATTCAAATTTTAATGAGCAAGGGGGATGCTGCTGGAATATACTATGGCCTCACTTGACAAGCACATAGCAGCCGGGAAGTAGACCACAATTACAACATGGAAACAGTATGTTTAGATTTACAACTTGAGATTGCCCCATCTTTGTTAAAGTCAGAGGTGTGGTAGCATTTTGGCTTCCGAAAGACTTAAAATGAAAATGGTGAAATGATAACCAACAAGGCAAAAACAGTATATAAATACTACAGGAAGGTATTGCCCTACATGAATATCACAATGAGCATCATGCATGTTAAGCAGCACCACAGCGACAAGCTTTGTGAGCTCAGCGTAAGCAAAAAACATTATCAAAAGCCCAAACCAAACTGACGAGCAGATTTGCAGCCCCAAGTGCAGAAAAAATTGCAAGAGCACTGGAGATCACAGAGTGAATTGGAGTATTCATGGAATTCTTAGTTTGCTTATTTTAATACATTTCTTTTATTTGTACTATTCATTAACTTATTTATTAAACAATTGTGGATTGTTTTAAATTTTCTATTTTGTTTTCTGTTTTGTTACTTATTTCTATTTGACATAAAAAGATACTTCATTTTAACAAAGAATTGTGCAGCAATATTTCACTTTGTTTTAACTTGTCTCCTAAGTCTGAAGGATTTTTCATTTGTAGTTTTGTCTGAGACAGCGGGGGACATAGTGAATATCTACGTTTCTGCCTGTAAATGTCTTTAAGACAGATGATATTTTTATTTTCACATTTAAGAAAAAAGCAAATGTGCATTGTTTTGCAATTTATAAAGTTTCTAACCTCACTCGTCCCAACATAAACTTAATTTAAAAGATGAGATACAACAGTATTTTGACCTTTATTGTCTGAGAAATAATACGAGGTGAATATAGGTGAAATAATATCTGACATGGTATGACCATTCTGGTGAGTGCACCTGTTTCTTTTAGCAGGTTATGTTAAAAACATTCTTTCTTTTGGCCATGTTAAAATATAGATGAGAAAAAAGAAACAGGTGCTATTCAAAAAGCAGAAAAAGAAATAGTGGAGGAGTTCGGAGGGAAGGAAATAGAGAATAGTTACCATGCAGCCTGAGCCAAAACCCTGGACTATTGAAGCCAGGCATGCACATGAGACAGCCGGCTGATAAGCCTGACTGATAAAAGATAGAAAATAGCAGCAGATTTGAACTTTCCCACTGTCCTAAGACACAGAAGGGCGGGTGGTGGGGACGGGGTGATTCAACTACTTATTGAATTCATTCTGATGTACACCAACCACATCCATAACACAACCCCTCTCCAAAACTCACTCTCAGAGAAATAGTGTGTGTGCGTATATACCAGGTAATACAGTATGTGAAGTTAAATCACTATCACTCCATCCTTAAATCGTATCAGGGACAGTACGTCTTTTGATATCTCTGCTCCTCTCTCTTGATATAAAGCCTTGGCCTTGAGTACAATGGTGAGAATTTTCATTTTCACACACTTACACCAAACACAGACACAGTTTGAGTTTGGTGAAATAAAGTCATTTCAGTATACCACATAGTTTTGGTGGTGAAATGTATTGATGGGATCCATTCAGGAGATCTACTGAAAAGGTTCTTTGGCATTAAAACGATTCTCATATGCAAATTCTTACTCAACAATAGAGGTATGACTTGGCCATATTGAAAAATACAAGAATACACCAACGCTGGGTTAAAAACACAAACAACTACTATTGGATTAATTAACACTCAAAAGGTAAGCAAATTTTCCTATTCTCCCCATATATATTATATACCTAAAGAACCCTCTTGGAGAAGTGAAGAAAAACACCATGACACAGAGTGAGAGAGAGAGAGAGAAAGAGAGAGAGAGAGAGAGAGAGAGAGAGAGAGAGAGAGAGAGGGAGGAATATAGAGAGGGGAGGGGTGCGGCAAGATTAAACAACAGAGAAGTGATAAAGATGAAGAGACAGACAAGCAAAGCCAAGCAAAAGTAAAAGGAAAAACAAGGGTAACAAGGGTGAAGAGAAAAAAAGACAAAGGGGTACTCTTTTTGTTAGAAAGAGAGCAGGAATACAGCAATGGGGAGTATGCCACTCACAACTTGGCTTTGCATCTGTTATCTCCGCCTCCTGTCACAAGGCTTAAAATAAAAATAAAAATAAAGTGAGATGGTGGCAGCAGTGTTGGTGCGATAGCCCTGTGGAGCATGGAGAGGGGATGTAAAAGAGATAACTGGTTAAATATAACCCGCTGCATGGCTGGCAGCAGCAAAGAAAGGGGGTATTTTCAAGAGGCAGGGCATCACTGGAGCCCTCACTGCCCAGATAACATCCGTGTTAAGAGCCTGTGTGTGTGTAAAAGATATATTCGTAACTACTATACTGATCTAACACATGCATGCACAAGTATGCAAGCCCAGACATACACAATAACTTATACATAGTAATACAGGACAACACACATGGGCGCACACAATCCAAGATGCAAGAAAAGATGTGTTCACTCACATCTATGTATCTCTCTGCCTCGCCAAAGGAAGTAGCAGAAACACCCCCGCCCGCAAAAAGTCACAACGGGATTTCTGATGGGAAAAATGTGCTTTCCTCAGATGATGGTCAGATAGAGGGGGAGTACAGCCAAATGTCAAAGATGATAAATGGAAGGGTGCAGAGACAAGATCACACACACCAACACAACACAGAAAGCAGGCAGGACATGGTACTTGAACTCATAAAAGAACACAAAAAAATAGACCAGTACAATGACTGTCGCTTCCATATTTGAATAATCTATCAAACCTTACAGATTCTACATACTTTTGGACTCACTGACTACATCAGCAACACGCAGATCTTGATACATGGACTATAATGACTCCAGGATCACTTGACTACATCGCGGTGGGAGCTGGTGTTGTGGTCTTGCCTAACACCTACTGATCAAATTAGGACAGGAGATCCTGTGACTTGAATCCTAGTCTTGATGGCAAAGAGAAAATCTGAATCCATGGATTACAATGACTCCTGGACCAACAGACTACACCTGCATCTGGATCACTAGACTTCCCATACATCTGGATTTATAGATTCCACAGACTCTTGGACTCATGGATGTTTTATACATTCTTAGTAAACTGTTATTATCATGTTGTTGTGTTCTGTACAAGTGACATCTATTGCACATCTGTCCGTCCTAGGAAGAAGGATCCCTCCTCCGTGGTTCTTCCTAGGTTTCTTATTTTCCCTGTTTAGGGTTTTTTAAGTTTTTCCTCACTCGGTGTGTCCAAGGGCATCGGGTGTCACATCTGTAGTTTGTCAAAACCCAGTGAGATAATGTGTAAATTGTGATTTTGGGGTATACAAATAAAATTTGATTTGATTTGATGAAAGGCATTATTTAAAAATATTTCTGAAATGAAAGCAGGTACTCACATCTTTCAAAATTCTTTTAGTTTTAAGTAATTACTATTCTGCTATTCAGCATAGAATTTTGGTGATTCTGCTCCTTAATGAGGCCATAACATAGTGCAAACAACAAAAAATATGCACATCAAATTTTCAGCTTCTGGTGACTTCATTAAATATCTTTTGTCTGACCAAAGGTATTTACAGTATTTTCACACTAATAGCAGCTATCACATGATGTGCATATTCAAAAATGTACTATAGTTTTTTGAATTCAGAAATAACAGATGTTCTTGTTTATACTTTGAACAAGGTTTTTCCGCCGATAGTGATATGGCTTACCCAGTTATTTCAGTAATTCACAAATTCTCTGGGAGAATGGTTCATACCTGACACTTGGAACCCTTTTCAATGCATTCCTGATTGGTAAATCAGAATTAGATATCAGAACACTAAGGGTGCTTTGATCAGGCTTTTTGGGACCAATCACTGATCACGAAGCAGTATCAGCCAAATACATTTCATCAAGGTCCATTTGAAGCCTTTTTTTAATTGTGTATCATTATTTATTTAACTATTATTGACATCATTGCATGTTGAGTATTAAAAGCAAGTTTGAGACAGTAAGAAACAATATCATGAATCATGATAAAACCCTAATCTATTGGCACGCAACATGTGCAACCACTCTCCCAGACACAACAAACCATGTGAGCCAATGTAGCCTAGAGCAACTTAGACAAAACAAATTTTCTTTTGAAAGTAAGTTATTATTTGAATAAAAGCTAAATGTGCATAACACATCAAGTTACAGCACTAAAGTAATGAGGGAACAAAAATGAATTTCAATAGACAGAACAAAACACAAGGCCTTTATCCATGTAACGTGACTCAACAACAAAAAAGACTATCAAAGATCTAGTTGGGATTCAGTGCCTTGCTCCAAGGTACTTGTGCTAAATATCAACTCTGAACCTAACTACTTAAGTCTACTGAATGAATTCTGGTGGACACATAAGGTGACAAGCGATAGCATGTCTCCCTTGGCCTGGTCTATCCGTCTGTTGGTCTATCTAGCTATCTGTTGGTCTAATGTCTTCTTGGGTGTTAGAGTCATGCAGCTGAGTGTGTGCGTGTGTGTGTGTGTGTGTGTGTACGGATGACTTAAGAGATAACTTTAATATCAGGCTGGTGTGGATTGCTGATAGTGTTTTAAGGCAGGGCTTGGTGGACCGAGTGCTGGTAGTAGCTATCTGTAATTAGTAACCATTCCCTATCACTGATTAGATAACTATTCCTGACCTTCTCCACTTGGTCACCATAGCAACCTGACACGCCCACCCTGGCGCTGCAGGGTGGGGGTGGCAGGGTCCCGTCGCACTATTTTAGTGATTAACAGCAAATAGCACCAAAGATGTGAGGAGCTGATAGGAGTATTATTAAATAATAGTCATCCAAATGGTCCTCTGAGGTGTGTGTGTTAAGGATGAGGGGCCTATCAGTTTCAGACAGTCATTGTGAAAAGGATTGGCTTGGCTTTTTGTAGTAAATAATGGAAATTTAAGATGAGCCAAATGTGAAATAAAAGCAATAGGATGAGAGCAATAAATAGGTCCATTTTCCAACATGCTCTCTGATGAAAGGGAATATTAGCATTTTATTCCCTTCCACAGCCACTCAGCTTTTGCCCACCTTTGCCCTTACATTCTGAGGGGCCTTGCTATGGAAGCATCCTCTTTAAAATACTACACTGTGGCTTTAGAGTGGCGGGCAAGAAGACCAAAGTGGTAATCAGAGAAAAACTTAGCAAAAAAAGCACAGTTATTGTGAAGATAGTGACAGACCTTGCACGTGTGATCGTAATGAAAAACTGAGTCGAATTGAGTCAGACCAGGGTTACTGAAAATCTCAATTTGGAAAATGGTCATTCAGTTTGAAGCATGCTCTGTACCTCCCTCATTCGAATGTTAGGGAAATGGCGAGGATGTATGCAAAGTGGGGCCAGCTGACTGAGAGCTGAGTATGGATTTGTTTAAGACCACATAGCCCAAAACTCTGAGCAGAATCTGCCCTTTTATTATTGAACAAATTTCTCAACTGTGAGGGGACTTCTTACCTATTCTACATTTTTGGTGGGTTACAGCACTACAGAATGTCCTGCAGTTCTAAACCAAACTAGTCACATCATCACTGTTATCTGTACAGGTACATCTCAACAAATTAGAAAATTGTAAAAATGTTTAATATTTTCCATTAATTTTTTTATGGAAGCGAGCATTTCATATACTCTACACTCACTGCATATAAAAATGTGTCAAGCATTTTCTATTTTAATTTTAATAACTATGGCCCACAGCTAAAAAATATTAGAATTTAAAAGCTTATCCCATAATATTAAAATTCTTCATTGAAAGTTGAGTAAATTACTCAACAGAATAAATCACCATATATCTCAAATGTAGTTCAGTACACTCATGAACCAAAATCATGGAGATGACTGTTGACTTGACAGATGTCCAGCAGCTGATTATAGACATTCTCCACAAGGGGGGTGAGCCTGTAACAGTAAAATCTAGTACCATTAAAAAAATCTAGACATTAGAGACATTTTATAAAAACTTGTATTCCTAATAGATTAATTCTCCTGATGCTGACCTTGATGCCTTTCTGAACAACAGTGATCAGCAAAGACTAAAGGATGAACAAATTATGGCTCTGGACTCAACAATCTTCATGGATGAACTCTACGAAGCCCTTCAACATATGCCAAGTAAGAAAGCTCCGGGGCCAGATTGTTTTCCAACTGAGTTCTAGTAAGAGGTTTAGACAATGATAGCATCCACATTTAACAGAATGATAATTCAGATTAGAGAAAGTCCAAAACTATCACCAAACATCAACCCCACCAACATCAGCTTACTCTTCAAACCAGGCAAGGATCCCACACTACCATCCAGCTACCGTCCAATATCGCTCATAAACACAGATCTTAAAATCATCTGCAAAGCCCTTGGCAGAAGATTGGGGAAAAACTGCACAATATATCCTGATCAAACAAGTTTTATTAAAGGTAGACACCCAACCAACAATACACGCAGGCTAGTTAACTTAATAGACTATTCTTCCATAAATAACAAAGAAACCACAATTGTCTCTTTGGATGCAGAAAAGGCATTTGACCGAGTAAATTGGAAATGTTTCCTTGCGACACTACATAAATTTGAATTTGGGAAGTCTTTCATAACTTGGATCAAAACATTATATAGCTCGCCTCCTGCTTCCATTAAAACAAATGATCAAATTTAGGCAAGCTTCGGTCTTCAGAGGGGCACCAGGCAGGGTTGCCCTCTCTCCCCTCTACTTTTTGCTATTTTTATTGAACCACTAGGAGCTGCCATCCGACAAAACAGAAATATTGCAGGACTCAAAACAGAACATGTACACCATAAGATAAGTCTTTATGCTGATGATGTATTACTTTTTCTCTAAAACTTAAAAACTTCTCTTTCTGAGGCAGTTGCACTCATAGACAAATTCTCATCTATCTCCAACTATTCCATCAATTGGGCAAAATAAATGGTACTGCCCGTAAATTGTAACTTCCAGAATACACTTGCTACTCCTCCACAATCAGGTGCTGATACTTAGGGTATAAATATTTCCTCTTGGCTGTTAGACCTGGCCCAGCTGAATTACATCCCTCTACTGAAATTAATAGAGGAGGACTTCATGAGATGGAGGTCCCTGCCCATATCATTCATGGTTAGAATCGTCACCATAAAAATTCTGATCATGCCCAAAATCCATTATCTTTTCTCAATGATCCCTAATCAGCCCCTTCAGTTTGGTTTAAGTCACTAGACTCAAACACCTCTAAATTCCTATGGAAAAATAAACCACTATGAGTCAGCCTAAAAAACTCAGCAAGAGACAAAAGATTGTGGTGGTTTAGAATTACAAAACTTTTACTACAATTTTCTGGCAAGCAGATTGCTATATGTCTCAAAATGGATTAGACCTGGACCACCAGGAAACTCTATGTAAGAAAGTTAAAATCTCTGACTTGCCATTCATTAGTTCTAATATCAAACATCACAGCTGTTTTAAAAGCATCATCATAAGTTCCTCCTTGAAAGCCTGGTGGGAGTTTCTCAAAATAACTAGATCTTCACATATCCCATGCGGACTCACACCAATTTGGACGATCCTGACGTCCTGCGAAACAAAAAAATGTAAAATCTCCCATTTTGGTAATAAAGGGATAAGATATTTAGAACATATTATTCAAGACAGAAAACTTATCCCATTCAAGGAACAGATAGCAGAATAGGGGATCAGTAATAAAAAAAATTTCTTGAATATCAACAATTTAAATCCATAATCCAAACACGATAGTACTCTAATCAACTGGATTTACAGCTTCTTTCTTTGATAAGTCACTTGTTCAACCTCTCAACCACAAATCGTTTCTAAAATATACTGGTTACTATTTAGAACAGATAAATTAATCTCTCTCCCAACCTCCAAATGGGAGACAGATATATCTGATGGTCCAAATCAACTCTCCTGGACACAGATATGCCTAAATTCGTTCAAAATGACTAAAAACCCCAATTTACAACTCATACAATATAAAATCCTTAATAAAACACACTACACAGGACAAAGGATGTTCAGAATGGGTCTCACGCATTCAGACATCTGCTCTCACTGCACAGGTGGGTGCAGGCAGGGGGGGTGGGGGG
>KV751352.1:5210302-5243400 GCA_001698575.1 Mola mola
GGGGGCCTGGGTCTATGTGGACCTTGGACTACACTGACCTGTTTCTACCAGTCCCTGGGCTGCGCTGAGTGGCCCCCAGCTTCAGGGTGTTGGCGGTGCCCTGGGGAATGTTTGGGGTGGGCTCCAGGCCAAGTGAACCTAGCGCCTCCCGACCTGGGGGCAGGGCAAGGGCAACTCTGGTGAATACTGGTGCCAGTCAGGAAGCTTGCTTTGGGAATTCCCACCCCCCCATGCCTCACCAAAAACAATATTAAGGCCTTGGGGGATAATCGTGCCACGGGGCATTTGGTTGGTGCGTTTGCCTTAGTGGCCTCGCTCTCCATCCTGCCTGCTCAGCTGACTGTCCCTCGTATTTTTTATAACCACACATTAGACATTGAGGTGTACCAGCAGCAAGGTGTCCACACCTGATCCAGGTTTACTTTAGAATGTTGACTGAGTATAGAGAAGGCCAGAAAAGGCTGTATTGTGTCTGTGGCTCTAGAGAGAAAGCCTATTGCAGAGTGCCGAGGGAGGAACTGTGGTATTGCTGCACAATATGACTGGTGAGGTGTGTTGTAGGAGTGACAGATGGTTTCAAGGTGGAGGAGGAACTGCTGTGGTGATGGAAAGACTGACAGATGAGGTTTGGTATGAATCTCAGTGGATTGTGATTTTTGCAGATGATATTGTGATCTGTAGTGAGAGCAGGGAGCAGGTGGAAGAAAACTGTACATATGCAGAAGTGTACATTTGCACTGGAAGGAAGAGGAATGAAAATAACCAAGACAGAATACACGGATGTACTTTTAAAGGGAGGCAAGTGGAACGATGAGGTTACAGGGAGCAGAGGTAGAAAAAGTACATGAATTTAAAGTACTTTAGGTCAAACTGAGGTCAGCTGTTCAGAGCAACAGATACTGTGTTAAAGAGGTGAAGAAGCAAGTTCAGGCAGGGTGGAGTAGGTGGAGAAAAGTTTCATGAGTGATCTGTGACAAAAGAGTAGGTAGAAAAAGTACAAGGAAGTATAACGAGAGGATAGTGAGATCAGAAATGTTGTATGGCTAGGAGATGGTGGAACTGACCAAAAGATGGGAGGCAGAGCTGGAGGTGGCAGAGTTAAAGACGTTGGGATTCTCTTTGCCATATGTTGATAATGGACACGAATAGGAATGAGCACAGAGGACAACACAGGTCAGACATTTTGGAGACAAAGTTAGAGAGGCCAGATTGAGATGGTTTGGACATGTGCAGTGGAGGGACAGTGAATATATTGGTAGAACAATGCTCAAAATGGAGGTACCAGGCAGAAGATAAAGGGGAAGACCGAAGAGGAGATTTATGGTCATGGTGAGAGAGGTAGTGCAGATAGTTGGTGTCAGAAAAAAAGATGCAGAGGACCAAGAGAGATGGAGGAGGATGATTCACCATAGCAACTCCTAGAAAATCCTGGGTAAATTCGAAAGAGGAACAAGAAGTGGGCCAAGGTTTCAGCGTAAGGATGGTATTCCTGGCATTGAAGCCATTGGGTTTGTGGAGAGGGGTCAGAGGAATTCGCCAGGGAAGGCAAGTTTAACAAATCAGGTGACTGTCAGCCATCAAGAGATTTTTGAGAGATAATAAACATTCTCGGATATCTCTGAAAATTCCTTCCCCCTTACAGTGGAGCAGATAATGGATGCCATACACTGCTGAGTTATGTGGATGGAGGCAGGGTCAGATTTACACAAGCAACACACACAGACATGCATGCACACACATGGAGTGTAGACATGATGCTGCTGGTATAAGGACTTGCCAGTTGCACATTTAAGGCAATGTGTCTGAGATATGCACTTATACGTACAAGCACAGCCATGTACACACTCACACGATATTTCACCATGACTGCTTGGGAGTTAGTTTCAGCAATGGCTGAGAAGGCAATAATTTGGCAGAAAAGAGGGATAATCTTTTATCTCTCCCCCCAAAATGATTTCATTAGGCCTCAGTTGAGGCTCCACTTTTTCCCCTCTCATTATTTCTTTAGTTATTTTTGCCTTGTGTGAATTTAGCTAAAATACTTCTAAAGCACCTAATGGTCCTATCGCTGCCTCAGATCTGCTGCAGCATGCTGTCTTTTCCATGCTTTCCTGTATTCTTTTTTTTTTTTTTTTTTTTTGAGATGTTCTCTGGCCCAGCCACCGAAGAGCTGCTTCTTTATCAAAGTGTCTTGATGAGAATGACACGACCAATTATCGAGAACCTATTTCTTCATAGAATGACAGTAAGAGAGTAATGAAAGGAGTGTGAGAGAGAGAAGAGAGAAGACAGACCATTGGCTTAATGAATGGAACCCAACCCAACGCCCCCTAACAGGCCTGAGGAGAAAGGCGTCTATCTATCAGATTCTATTAAGAGCTTGGCACTTTGGCGAACAAAGCTTTCTGTGCCCTGCTACGCATTAACAGCTATTATACGCTCATGAACATGAGCGTATAATTGTCAACTTGTCAATGGTTCCCTCCATTTTGCCTTTTGCACATTTTCAGTCTTCTTTTGTGCACTTAAGAACTGAAAATCACATCACTTACCCTTGTGTGTCTGTGTGTATGAGTGAGTGATTCGATATAAAAGATCTGATGGATATACAAAAGACAATTGTCAGGAAAATATTACTTTAACCCATTAAAGTAATATTTTAATAGCAATAAGATGACTTAGCTTCATGGATTTTTTTTTTCTATCAGTGTTTAACAGTAATTTAGATTGGGATTTGCCCAGTATACCAGAGTTATACTGTGTCATAAACAAAACCAAAATCTGTTGTATCTTATTCCTGTTGTTCAAGGACTATTAGAAACAGATCAATTAGTCACACTGTTTAACTGGAACTGACATGTTCCATCACTGCCGTAAGGACACAAACTGTGGTTTGTGTTGACTCTTTCACACATACTAACATACAGTCCTGTTGCCAAAAAGCCTCACAAGAGATGCTGTCTCAAGCAGATGCACCCCTGTCATAAAAATTATGCCAATGTTTTATGAAATTACTAACATTTTTCAAAAAATTTAATAATTGTTTTGGAAAGTCAAAAATGTGTCTGTCTTAGAAAATGATGCAGTCATAGTCATAGATAATGTATGGAAATGAGAATTTATTGACATAATATGTATGTAATATGCCCTACAGTTCTATAAATACAGAATAAAAATCAAGTCATGAAATTTGCAAAGTAATGATTAGAATGATATTGACTTAATTTTAACATGATTCATGTTTACTGCATACTCGGTGCTGTTGCTTCTTTTGATAAGCGGCTTTTGACATGATGTTCTGGAAATTTTTCAGGTTTGTCTCAAGGGGATAAAGACTTTCTCACAGGCGGAGAAAGGTTTGATCTGTATAGTCAGTCTATCCTTTAAGATCATTAAGAGAAGAGATAGTTTGGAGGACAACATCTTGAGTCTGCTAGTGATAGAGCAGATCCAGTCAGTCTACCAATCAGACGAAGAGGAACTACAGCTAGGTTTAAATTAGCCAATCAACAATCACATGCAACTGACACCACACTCTCAATGCTATTAAACACACTGAGATAACCGCCAGTGAGAGGGCTCAAAAAAGTGATTGGTATAGGAAAACCGTAGGTTGTATTGTTGAACTGGCCGCACTCTGAGCATCCTGAAAAGACTGATATAAACTTTGTGTAGGTAGAGTTCATAATTTGGCCGTGAGAGAAAAAAAACTGGCAAGGTTCTGGGTTTTGTCAAAACTTTCTCCACTAAGTTCATAATGGTTCCTTATGAGAGAGTTGGCAGGTGGTCTTGTCACTTTTGGGCTCCCTGAGCCAAAGTCTGTCTGATTCCAAACGAACGCTGAAGAACCACAAGACCATGCCTACATTTTCAGAAAAAAATGACGCATGTGACGTGAAAATTGTGGGCTCATGAGCAATGTTAGGACAAGAGTAGGCAAGAACTGGTAGAGGCTTCTACACTCTGACTAACGGTATCATCCAGTCTGGTTCACGCAATAAACACGGATTATAAAGTCGGAAATGCACCAAAAATCGACAGAAACAAAAACTGTGTTTGGCAAAACGATATAACTGATAAGGATGTTACTCAGTTAGCCAGTGTTAGCTTAAATTAGCTTCCATTATCTCAAGTTAGCTGCCTTAAGATTGAATTAGCTATTGTTAGCTTGACTTAGCTTTTAGCTTGAGGTTGCTCTAATTGGCTTCAGTTAGCTGGTATTTCATTTCAGTGTGAGCTGATTTCACTTTCATTTTACCCCTCTCAGAAAACATCTGGTGTGTGTGTGTCTGTGTTTCTGTCTACCAGTGAGTGACTGAGAGACTGAGAGACACACACAGACACACGGACAAATGCAACATGC
The DNA here is from genome assembly GCA_001698575.1 of Mola mola. Lineage (NCBI taxonomy): Eukaryota > Metazoa > Chordata > Actinopteri > Tetraodontiformes > Molidae > Mola > Mola mola. The sequence continues at coordinate 5,214,666 of KV751352.1, forward strand.
ATTTCATGTGCAATACCTCATGATTTAAATAAGGTAAAGTGGCATAGTAAATCCACCAATCAGAAGAGGGGCACTTAAGTTTAAATAAAACAACAACAGCATCTCTCATGTAACTGACACCCAACTCTAGATGCAGTGAGAGACACTGAGGGAACTGGCAGGGACATCCCTTGCAAAAGTGTTTGTGAAAATAAAACTATAGGCTTTATTGCCCAACTGACATTTTGAGCATCCTGAGAATGTCCTGAAAAAGTTGTACATAAAATTTTTGTAGGTAGGGTTTATAATTTGCCCTCCAGAGCGAGAGAAAAAAGAGGCTCGTTCAGGGTTTTGTGAACATTTTCTCTGATCTGCTCAGTTTATAATAGCTACTTTTGAGAGAGTTGGGTGGTGGTCCCGTCAGTTTTGCGCTCCCTGAGCCACAAATATAAATCTCTTTTATTCCAAATGAATATGGGAAGAACCACAAGACCGATGCCTACCTTTTCTTAAAATATTACACGTCTGCAATGAAAATTGTGGGCTCCAGAGCAATGTAAAGACAAGAGTTTGACACAGCTGGGAAAGGCTTCTTCACCCTCACCGATTACATCATGCACTCCGGTTCACACAATAAACACATTTTAAAGTCCAAAACAGAGGGGGAAAAAAAACAATCAATCAATCAATAAATAAATAAATAAAAACAAACAAAAAAAACAAACAAAAAAAAAAAATCGACTAGAACTAAAAATGGCTGTTTTTGAAAACGGTTTCACCCATCACAATGCCCTTTAAGCCACATAAAGTCCTTGGTTTTGTGACCCATTTAAACTTTAAATTACTTTTCTATGTTAATGAATCACGCTGTGGCATGGTTCCAAAGTTGAGTGGGACCAAGCTCTTCTCGCGTAGATTTCCCATTATTGTGTATGGGAAAAAGTATCTTTTTTTTTTTAGATTGTCTCGGAAAACAAAAAGGCTTAGCACACAATTCCTGACCAGTCCCCACCAGCCCTCTGAACTTCATGTCCGTACGAGAAGCAGTTAGGGAATAGTTATTTGTCAAAATTTTGGGCGGAAATATGCCCAAATGATAATATGTGTTTCTGATGCATTTCATGCATCAGGGCACACATAATAAATAGTGGATTAAGCCCGACGACTAGTAATGTGTGTTTCAGATGCATTTTATGCATCAGGGCACACATTATTAGCCCGATGGATTATAATATTTGATTCTGATGCATTTCATCATTAATAATAATCCAAACAATTTCAATACGATCCTCGTATTGCTTTCAGTGCTCAGGTCCTAAAAATCCAAGGAATTTCCTCTAGTATTCTAAAATAAATAGATACAGATAAATCTAGTCAAAAAACAAATTGACTAATATGATATGTAAGAAACTTGAAAAGTAAATTTGGAAAATATTAATTAACTGCTAATTAAATAAGTAGTTTATAAATTTTGCTTTTTAACCACTAATTTATTACATTTTTCTGCTCAAACCACATACAGTTGTGCTCATAAGTTTACATGCCCTGGCAGAATTTGTGATTTTTTTTTTTGGCCTTTTTTCAGAGAATTTGAATGATAATACAAAAACATTTCTTTCACTCATGGTTAGTGGTTGGGTGAAGCCATTTATTATCAAAGAATTGTGTTTGCTCTTTTTACATCATAACGACAACAGAAACTACCCAAATGACCATGGATCAAAAGTTTACATACCCTAGAGGTTTTGGCCTGATAGCATACACAAACGTTGACACACACGGATGTAAATGGCACTAAAGGTAACCATCCTCACCTGTGATCTGTTTACTTGTAAACAGTGTTTGTGTGTGTGTGTGTGTGTGTGTGTGTGTAAAAAGTGAGTAAGTTTCTCGGCTCCTGACGGCCCCATGCATGTTTCATCCAGTGCTGCAGTGAGTTGCACTCTAATTATGAAGTGGAAAATGAGGAATTCTGTTGAAACCAAGCCACGGTCAGGTAGACCAAAAAAAATTTCAGCCGCAACTGACAGGGAAATTGTTCGGGATACGAAGTAAAACCCACAGATAACTTCAGCTGACATACAGGACTCTCTGGAAAAAAAGTGGTGTGGCTGTTTCAAGATGCACAATAAGGATGCACTTGAAGAAAAATGGGCTACATAGTCGAGTCGCCTGAACAAAGCCTACGCCATTACTACGCCACTGACACAAAGCAGCCTGGTTACTAATACGCCACACAGCACAGAGATAAACCTCAAAACTGGAACAAAGTTATTCGGAGTGATGAGACCAAAATTGAACTTTATGGCCACAACCATAAACGCTAAATTTGGAGAGGAGTCAATGAGGCCAATGATGAAAAGTACACCATATGTACTGTGGAATACAAAGGGGGATCGCTGATGTTTTGGGGATGTGTGAGCTACAAAGGCACAGGGAACGTGGTCAAAATTGAAAGCAAGATGAATGCTGCATGTTATCAGAAAACACCGGAAGAAAATTTGCACTCATTAGCCTGGAAGCTGCGCATGGGACATACTTGGACGTTTCAAAACGACAGTAATCCAAAACACAAGGCCAAGTCGACCTGTCATTGGATACAGCAGACAAAAGTCAAGGTTCTGGAATGGCCATCTCAATCTCCTGACATCTCCTCTCATTGAGCCACTTTGGGGAGATCTCATACATTCAGTTCATGCAAGAATTTAGAGGAACTAGAGGCTTTTTGCAAAGAACAATGGGCAGCTTTACCATCTGAGAAAATGAAATGCGTCTGCCACAACTACCACAAAAGACTTCAAACTGTTATTGATGTTAAATTGAGCAATACATGGTATTAAGAACTAAGTTATGTACATTTTTGATCAATGGTCATTTGGGTAGTTTCTGTTGTCATTATGATTTAAAAAGAGCAAACACAATTCTTTGATAATAAATGGATTCATCAAAACTACTTACCATGAGTAAAAGTTTTTGTATTATCATTCATATTCTCTGAAAAATGGCCAAAAAATTACAAATTCTGCCAGGATATGTAAACTTATGAGCAACTGTATATAAATGTATATTGCAAATCCAAGCTTGGATAACTCTATTTTAAATTTTATTGAAGATCTAGAGGAGGTAATAGCTTCACCACTTTTATGAAGGGGTGCAGGCGTTATAGCTGACAATTTCACACATAGATATCATTTATTCTCATATAAACAGAAAGATAAATATGTATGGTAAAATAGGAAAATATGGGTAACTGTAAAAGGAATACAAAAAAAGAATCAAAGTTAAATAGCTCTGCCCCTGAGCAGATGAAACTGAAAAAAATCAAAGACTTGGTGTGTATACTGTAGTTGTGAAAAAAAATAAAACTCAACGCACGAAAAATCCCAAGAAGCATTAGCTTCTCCCCATCACCACCACAACACTCCTCTTCTTCCCCTTTCTCTCTTTTCCACCTTCACACACCCTCCCTGTTGCTCTGCTTTGCCAAGTCCACATCGTCAGTAATGAGGGTGTATTTTTTTAACATTCATCATTGCTGAACTCTAAAATTTTATCAGCTCCAGAAAACGACACCACAGCCCTGGCCCTGGCTTTCTCAGCTCTCAGATAGGACTGATAACATGCTGATAGATTACAGCAGATTGTTTTACCTAAGGGGGACACTGCTGCTCCTAATACTAATACACTGACAAGGGGACTTGCTGTTGATATAAGGGGATAATAAAGGACAAAGAAGGGTAAGTAAACCTCCATGAACCTAATTGTAGACAAATTATACATTTCTCAAAAAGGTAAAAATACTTGTAAGGTAGAAAAGTTATAAACTTTACAAAACCACAAAAAATGCACATTTCCCTTTTCTTGTAAATAAGAAAATAACTATAAAAATAAGAGTCAGAGCTGATGTGGCTCAGAAAGCAGACAGTAAAAGTACAGTGGTGGATCAAAAAAGAAATGCTGGCATGATTTTTGTGATAGTAAGATTGGTAAAAATCTTTTTTTTTTTTTCCTTTTAAAGGTTTAGGAGTATGTTTTGTAATAAGCTCTGAATTACACAGCTACTTAAGTGTATGGGATCCAAATTGTTGTACACAAGTGAATAAGGATACAGAAAACAGTGAAAAATGTTAATGGTAGTCCTTAAATTTAATTTAAGTAGAAAAATTGTAAATTATGGGGTAGATGGCCTTTTGTTACAGGCCATTCAATCTCTGTATTGTCGGAGTCAGAGCTCGGTTCGCATTGCCGGCTGTAAGTCAGACCCGTTCCCAGTCAGGGTTGGTCTCCGCCAAGGCTGTCCTTTGTCACCGGTTCTGTTCATAATTTTTATGGACAGAATTTCTAGGCGCAGCCAAGCGGTGGAGGGAGTCGGGTTCAGTGGCCTCCAGATTGGGTCTCTGCTATTTGCAGATGACGTGGTCCTGTTGGCCTCATCGAACAGTGACCTCCAGCTCTCACTGGGACGGTTTGCAGCCGAATGCCAAGCGGCGGGGATGAGGATCAGCACCTCTAAATCTGAAGCCATGGTTCTCAGCCGGTAAAGAGTGGATTGCCCACTCCGGGTCGGGGGAGAGTCGATTCCCCAAGTGGAGGAGTTCAAGTATCTCGGGGTCTTGTTCACGAGTGAGGGGAAAACGGAGCGGGAGATTGACAGACGGATTGGAGCAGCGTCGGCAGTGATGCGGACGCTGAAGCGGTCCGGTGTGGTGAAGAGAGAGCTGAGCCAGAAGGCAAAGCTTTCAATTTACAGGTCAATCTACGTCCCAACTCTCACCTATGGTCAAGAGCTCTGGGTAGTGACCGAAAGAATGAGATCGCGAATACAAGCGGCCGAAATGAGCTTCCTTCGCAGGGTGGCTGGCCTCAGCCTTAGAGATAGGGTGAGGAGCACAGACATCCGGGAGGAGCTCAGAGTAGAGCCGCTGCTCCTCCGCGTTGAGAGGAGCCAGTTGAGGTGGTTCGGGCATCTGGTCAGGATGCCTCCTGGACGTCTCCCTGGGGAGGTGTTTCGGGCATGCCCATCCGGGAGGAGACCCCGGGGCAGACCAAGGACACGCTTGTCCCCGCGACCCGGACCCAGATAAGCGGAAGAAAACGAAACTAAACGAAAAGAAATTGTAAAATAAAAATAGTGAAGTTTCATATGATTTATGGACAACTTAGTTTTTGTTGGAAAACCTGAATATGAATACAGTGAATACATAAATGCAAATTCAATAAAGCTGGGGCAAATTTTTATAGATACAGTAGGTCCTCTTTTGTGAGGGTGCATATCTGCAAAAAGTTTGACTGAATTTATAACTCAAGAACCCTGTTTGGGAAGGTAGAGACCAGATTGTTTTTTCTAATGCCCCTTTCACATTGGCCAAAAATCCTGCTGTACTGTGACCTCACAATATACAGTACATATTGGTTGCATTGACCTTTGACCTCCAAAATCTGACCAATTAACTCAAAAGTGAAAAGTATTTTTAAGATATTGTGCAAGATCTCAAGTCACAGTGACTACTGATCTGGTCTACTGATCAAAGCCAAACGTAAGTGGCTTTGATCTCAGTTTGTTGTTCACAAGTATGGCCCTTGTGAGTCTGCAGCTCCCTTGACCTTTGACCTCCAAAATCTAATCACTTCATCCTTGACTCAGAGTGGACATTTGTGTTCGAAGTTCGAAAAAATCCCTCAAAGCGTCCTGCATACAAGAGGCCGCCATGAAGGCATAAAAATATCGTCTTTTTTTCAGAAACAATACTTTATCCCAGTCTTTGATAAGAGCGAAAATTAAAAGGTTAGGTGGGCCCCAGATGATTTTCTGATTTTTAAGTTATTTCTACAAGATATTAGGCCATCTTTTACACCTGGAATTACAGTGTGTGTTTTTTGGGGAGTGGATTGCAATTGGAAGGCGCTTGACCACATACTTTTTTTTTTATCCATGGCCAAAATATGGGTACTGTTTGTCCTCACCGAGATCTGATCACTATCTGATCTAACAGAAGGCTGCACCACCTCATCCTTCTCTCATCTGCTCACCACTGCTCACTACAAAGAATATAGAATAGGTATGTGTGTGTGTGTGTGTGTGTGTGTGTGTGTGTGTGTGTGTGTGTGTGTGTGTGTGTGTGTGTGTGTGGGCGGGTACTTGTGTAACATTCAACACTGACATTGAATACATCAATTAAGAAAATATACTTTAGGTACAGCTCTTATACCAAACAAAAATTAGCTTCAACTGAATGAATAAAGTTAGATTATTTAATAGTTCAATTTTAGTAAATATTCAGAGTGTTGCAAAATAAATTCAGCTCGTAAAAACAGGAACAAAATAGTTTTTTCCTTTTAATTAAACAGCAGGTCAGTTACTCCCGATGAGAAAGTAAGATGTTTTTCAAACATTAAAATTTGGCAGCTTTATAGCAGAATGAGTACTGGATGGGTGCATGCACACAAACAAACACACACACACGCATTCTGTAGGGCCCAGATAAGCTCAGCTCTCAATCTGTCACTACTGGAGAGGTAGAAGCCAGCAGAGGACAGGTCTGAGATAGCCTCACACGTCTACGTCGACAACAGTGGCGGGACTATAGTGCTTTAATTGGTGACTGTGTGGTATAGAGGCGTCTGGTGGCATCCCAACAGAAGACATGAAGACAGGCAGGTCAGCAGCTTGACCCCACTTTACATCTATATCCCTAATTGTGTGTTTAATACAATTGGTCCAACCTCTCAGCTGACTTTGTGTGCGTATGTGTATTTGTGCTGGCGCATACACAGAGGGTATGTGTATAATGAATTGGTGTCAGAAAGGGCATACAGAATTAAATGAGGTCTCATCTGCTAATAGCAAGCAACAAAGAGGAATTAACACACAAAAACCTTTATGCACAAAAATATTACAAAAACACTCCAAAGCTTAAAATAAATAAATAAAACACAGTACTTGTATCATTCTTAATTTCAGCATCGACATTTTATCAGCCAACCCCCATGAATAATCCCAACAGTAATTTCTTTCTTTCTCCCCTTTTTGTTACTGGCATTTTGGTGCAGCAAGATAAGGGCTAAAAAACAACAGAAGGGCTCGCAGAGCGAGGAAAAAGACAGATAGTTAACAGTGATATCGACTCCCCCAGAACACAGTCATTTTCTTATCAGGGCTTTTTATCACAGTTTCATTTTTTTCTTTTATTTTCTGTCTCCTTCTTTCTTTCTTAGCCTTGCACTCCCCATTCTTAAGACAATAAAGGAACATTACCCTGAAAAACCAATGCGATCATTTGGTGTCAAATTTAAGTTAATGCTTATTTGCTGATCTTCAGCCGTATTCTTGTTAATTTGTAAAAAGCAGCAGCAGTAGTGTGTGTGCGTTTGACAAAATTAGCCATATATAACAAAGGAGGCTGGAAAAGAATATATGTTTAAACACCTTGTGAAGTGTGAGTGAAGTTACTCATTAACAGACCCAGACAGGAAGACTGACAGACACAGACGCACAAAATTTTATCCTACTCTACACTGCAGCTATATTTCTGAGAAAAGGAGAAACTATTTCACACAGAGACTTATCACTGCTCTGTGTCAGACAGAGAAGTCTCTCTGGTTCTAATCTATCAAGGTCAGCTAGTGTGGCCCAGACAAACAGAATGCTGTTCCATCCCAATGCTCCCTGCTGGAGAACACAACATCTGACTGGCTCACTACAGACATGACTGAATGACTGACTGACCCACAACCTCTAATGGATGAATTTTAATTAGAGCCAGACCAATCCAAAATTTTTTGAGCCAATACCAATATCAGGGGGTTCATATAACCCATATTGGCCAATATACACAATTTTTTCACAATGATCTCTCAAGTGAGATTCTCAAATATTTGTAAGAAGGATATGCAATGGAAAAAAAGATACACAATTAACTTTTACTTAATTAAATGACAGCAGTGCACTGAAACAGTGACTTTCACTGGAAATCTAATATAAAATCACGCCATCTGTTTCTGCAATGTGTTCTTTAAACCAATTTGATAATTTTGATATTGGCTTATATTAATAAAATAAAAGCTAATAACTGTGATAGGACAATAAGGGGCAAAACCAATATATTGGTCAGTCCCTAATTATAACATACTATGTTATATTACCATACTATATCTACATTAGTATAGAAAATAATGTTTCTTTTAGTTGAAATTAGATACGCACTAATTAATCGAATCAGTACTGTTATCGGCCAATATCAACGTAGTTGGCAGGTAGCGGTGTATCGGCAAATAAGGTGGCATTCACCAGTACAGGAGACCGATAATAATCTGTTAAGTCTCATTAATTTTGCACTTGCTACATCTACTGTCCTATACCTGGCTGCAGATTTGAGATCCCCTCTGATGAAAATCACATGTTTGACCTTGTTAATATGTCCATGAGGTGTTTTTATGTATCACAACACACATCATTCATTGTATTTCATTTTTCGGATATAGGATTTCTTTACCTCCTTACAAAAGGGTATCAGTATTAGTTATCAGCCAAATTGTTTTTTTTGAATATTGGATTTAGTATTGACCCAGAATTTCCATATTAGTACATTCTTAATTTAAATATGAGCAAAAATCACTATCCCTGTTCAGCTTCCGTCCTCATGAACCAGCACCACACTGCTTTATGTTTTAGTGTGTGCGTTTTATGACAGAAATCTACATGGAACTAACAATCAAACTTACAAACTAGATTATGAGCAGAATATGAGATTTTATGATTCAGTTGTTGGATTTTATTGTTCCTACTACATGAGGTCTGTGACATCATTAAAACACAAAAAATGACAGTTTTAAATTTTAAAAATGGCTTCCTTCATCACCATTATTGACAGACAGGCTGATAATTTTACACTATGCTAACACCCAACCCCACGGAGATGACTAGTTGTGACTGAAGAAGAAATGTAACTGAAACTGAAACAACTGAAACAAAATACTTTGTTGACAGCTGTAGTTTGATTTGACAAGAGTAAAGTTTTGAATTTAAATTTGGTTTTTTTTGCCAAAAGTTAAATGAAAACATTCATATTAGCAGTCAACCAAATAATCAGTTTGGCCGATTAACTAATACTGGTCCTGAGACACAACACCGGGCTTCCCACACCACTTAATATTCCTGGCGGGCCGCAAGGCCAACGACAGATCAAAAACATACTGTATATACTGCATATAAAAATGTTGTCATATATGCTAAATTATTCACTCACTTGCAGAGCTGTGTGAAGTGACAAGGTATATTGTGGTATGAGAGAAAGTGTCTATTAATAGATATTTTCTTTTATCATTTATATTCGCCATTCTAAAAAAGTGGTAGCTACCTATCCGCAGCTTTTAATGTCATGTGGCTCCCGCTTCACGCGAGCTTGAGTATCAACAAAGAGGAATCGAAGAGAGACGCAGAGAATCCCCTATAATAATCCAAACAGCACACAGCAGATTCCATCTTGGTCTGAAGAAGCTGGAGCCATCGTTTACTGACAACTTAGCTTGTTACTAAACGCTAACTGCTAATTCACCCGCAATCAACTTTGTTGATGCTCGCTCACTCATGCTCTACCACACACGTTATACATAATCACCGAGACGAGATGAAGACAAACATGTACCTAAGAGGGGACTTCCGCCAAAGATTTCACCCTGTAGAGAGCAGTTACTGTGCATATTTATAACACAACATGTAGAATTCAAATTTTGCATAAAATGTCAAGATCTGAATCAATTCAATTAGCTGAAAACTGCAGTTTTGAGGTATAAATATTCTTTAATCCACGGGACAAACAAAATAATAAGTTATCTGGAGGTATGTGGTTATTTTGCATAGACATTATTTCATGAAATTTACAGAAAATATACTATATCACTATATGACATGATCCAGATTGTAATAAAAGATTTTGTCTATGTTGCCCAGCTCTATTCATTCAGAAATAATTATTTGCATTAGGGAGACTCTCTTTGCCTTCCCAATGCCCCATGGGGACAACACAATATTTCAAAATTTTGCTCAAAATCTCTGGCGTCAAACCAAAACACAGGTAGGGAAGAAGGGAGAGGGAAAGATGTGGGGGAAGAAAGAAGAGACGAATTAGGTACACGTGTACAGTCTCTATATGCTCTTGCCACCAGGCCTAAATAAATTCCAAGGGACAACACTGCAACATCAGTCAACCCCTAAAACATATTTCCTAACAGGTTGAATTAGTCAGTATTTCACAATTATTCAATAACAGCCCACCAAGAAAATCTCTCTTAATAAAAGTTATATTTTTGTCAACTATATTCATATAAATGGGTACAATACAATTCAATGGGGCTGAACTTAATCACAAAATAATCGAAATCGCAATATGACTGAGTGCAATATCCAGTCACAAGAGGCTGCAATTATTTTATACAGGTCAAATAGGTGACTAAGCAGCATAGTAGTGAAGCACTTTAGTGTTGCTGAGACATCCTGATCTAAAAATCAAACACATTTGCTTTGTACAAACCCGCGCAAATGTTACATCATCATGATTTTGATTTTTCAATTAAAATGAAAATTATGATGCACATGCAATGATAATGTCAAGTAATTGTGAAGCATATCACAATCACAATATCTGTTAAAATAATCGCAGCTACTTCAAGAAACTCATCTAACGCATGACGATGAACTGAAAGTGAGGAGGAGGTGGAAGGGTAAAATTTTGTCCGCCCCTTTTACCTCTCAGGCAAGGGGTGTCATGACTTTGGTCCATGAATCCATCCCATTACAGATTAATAAAGTCATCCAGGACAGGGCATGACGCTACATAATTATCCAAGGAAGTATTCTCAGAGAACAATAAATTATTGTTCAAGGTTCATATCCCTAAGATATCTGAAACAATCAAAGGAGAATTAGAGAGAGAGATAACCTTAGGGGAATTATCTACACCCATTGACAGTATCAAAGGAGGGAAAACACTGGGCCCTGATGGGATACCCATTGAAGTCTATAAAATTTTCAAACACAGACGGATGCTACCACTGTTTGATATTGATATTGATACTGATATCTAGAGAATCTTTTCATAATGGAATCCTTCCAACATCCCTAAGAGGAGCACTAATCACTTTGCTACCAAAACCAGGCAAACCAAACAATAAATGTGAAAACCTTAGGCCAATTAGCCTTTTAAATGTAGACTTAAAAATTTTGAGAACAACACTTGCAAGGGGGCTGGAGAAAATCAGCCCAAATATTATTGATAAAGATTGGAACGGGTTTGTCCAAAGTAGGCAAGGCTTCGATAATGTTAGGAGACTCTTAAAATACTATATGAAGAAAAAGGGACAGCGGATACAGCACTGTTGTCTTTAGATACTGAAAAAGCCTTTGACAGGGTTGAGTGGCCCTATTTATTTGAGACCCTTTCACGTTTCGGTTTCGGAGAAGACTTTAATGAATGGATAAAGCTACTTTATACAGATCCACATGCTGAAATCTTGACAAACTGCAATATTTCTAAAACCATTATGATTCAAAGAGAATGTAGACAAGGAGACCCCTTATCTACTTAACTGTTTATTATGGCTATAGAACCTCAGGCTGTAGCTATTAGAACACATAAAAACATAACAGGCATATCAATTGGACAGCAAGAACACTGTCTGGCCTTGTTTGCAGATGACGTAATAATATTTTTAAAAAACATGCAAAAATTTATACCTGAATTATTAAAACCCATTAATGTATTTGGGGAAATCTCAGGCTATAAGCTAAACAAATCTAAATCATCAATAATGCTCCTAAATCAATTACATTACAATTACAATTCCTCCTGAAATAACCACTCAATTCAAAATTGTCGATTGCTTTACATACCTAGGGAAATTCAAAATCAAATTTTCCCACAACTTAAAAGATATGTCAGCAGACAATTACGAACAACTAATGCAAGAAATCTCAAAACTACTAGATAGGTAGACACCCATAACCATGTCACTTATAGGAAAAATAAATGTCCTTAAGATGAATATACTGCCTAAAGCATTATATTTGTTTCAAAACCTTCCACTCCCCCCTCCAAGTAATCTGTTCACTCAGCTAAAAAACTGTTTGTTAGTTTCCTGTGGAATAATAGACTTGCGCGGTCAAGACTCTTATACTTGCCCGATAACAGAGGGGGGCTTAAATGTCCTAATCCACTTTGGTACGACTGGGCAGCACAGTTGAGAGCATTAATGTTCTACTTCACAGAAGGAGATGCCCCTCTCTAGAGGAGATGAAAGAACTCGAGCTAAATTTGTCCCTCCCTACTTACCTTTACTCAGCAAACGCAAAAAAAACTCAAAAAAGACACAAAAAATCTTATGGTGACTAACATGATTGTAGTGTGGCAACAAGTCAAAAAATATTTGGGGGAAACATCCTCTCTCTCTGTCTTCAGTCCAATATGGAGAAATGACTCTTTCTCTCCAGGAAAATCTAAACCATCAATAATGTTCCTAAATTAATTAGAAATTAAGAACCCTCCTGAAATAACCACTCAATTTAAAAGTGTTGATTACTCTACAGACCTAGGGATTCAAATTGTCCCACAACTTAAAGATGTCACAGCCAACAATTACAAACAACCAATGCAAGAAATCTCAAACCTATTGGATAGGTTGACACCCATACCAATGTCACTTATACAGAAAATAAGCGTCCTTAAGATGAATATATTGGCTAAACTATTATATTTGTTTCAAAACCTTCCACTTCTCCTTCCCAGTAATCTGTTCACTCAGCTAAAAAACTGTTTGATTCCTGTGGAATAACAGACGTCCCCGGACACGACTGTCACTATTATGCTTTTCCCACGAAGGGGGGGGGGGCTTAAATGTCCTAATCCACTTTGGTACTAGCACAGTTGAGAGTATTAATGTTCTACTTCACAGAAAGAGATGTCCCTCTCAGGAAGGAGATGGAAGAACACAAGCTAAATTTGTCCCTCCCTACTTACCTTTACTCAGCAAATGCAAAAAACTCAAAAAAGACAAAAAAAAAAAAATCCTATGGTGAGAAACATGATTGTTGTGTGGCATCGAGTCAAAGAGTATTTGTGAGAAATGTCCTCTCTCTCTGTTTTCAGTCCAATATGGAGAAATGACTCTTTGTCTCCAGGAAAAGAAGATGGAAGATTTAAATATTGTGTTACAAAAGGACTACAGAAAATAGGAGATCTTTATATCGCACAAAAGCTACTGCGGACATTTGAAGAAATAGTTGAGAAATTTAATATATCCCGCAACCACTTCTTTAAGTACCTCCAAGCTTCAGAGAAGCTTCATTACAATACAACAAAATAAAACACAATGTATGTCATCAAAATTCAACATAGAAAAACTATTGACCATAAATTCTTTAGGGAAGTGCTTGATTTCCAAAATATATAAGTGCCTGGTAGATGGATGTAGAGACTGACAACTGAAAAGAGGTTGGAGGCATGGAGAGAAGACCTAGTTGAAGTTATCTCTATGGAGGAGTGGAAGGAGGCATGTATTAAAGCACAATTTGGAACTACTAATACTCATCTGATGCGAACATACATGACTCCAGAAAAACTTGATAGATATCATGAAAACATACCCGATATCTGTATCAAATGTGACAAGGAAAAGGGTTCACTTTTTCATTGTATGTGGCAGTCCACTGAAATAGAGAAATTCTGGCAATAAGTTAAATAATCCGTTTAAGACATTCTACAGATTCAAACATCCTTAGACCCGCAGCTATTTATATTTGGTTTATACTCCAAGAATTTGAAGATTAAAAAGTATCAACATATATTTATAGATTTTAGCATATTATTGGCAAAAAGATAGCCCTCTCATGGAAAAATATTAAGGGACCAAAAGTAAACAGATGGTTGTACGAGTGGTCTGCAACTCTCCCTTTAGAGAAGATTACTTTTACAATAAAACATCAGCAAGATAAATTCCTTCAAATCTGGGACCCTTTTATTAACTACATAACAGGAACAGACCAGACACGCATTTGTAGGAAATCCCAGAAATGGGTAAATAGTAGCCATCTGCAGTGACCAACCCCTTGTTTTTCTTGTATTAAATAAATGTACCTAACATGGATTATGTTTCAGCAGTTTGATCCCCAAACAAATACTGGAATGTATCAGGGTTTATTTGTTTGTATTTTTTGTTTTTTTCTCTTTTCTTTTATTCCTTTTTCTTTTTTTGGGGGGGGTGCTTTGTATTATTTATTTGTTTTTGCAAATATTGCTATTTGCAATTATTAGCGCTGTTGTGAATACATACAGAAAAGCAGTGCATGAAAAGTAATCCTTCAGTTTAAAGTTTTCAGGACATCCTAGTGACCGATTGAAAAATATGTCACATGTATAACTGCAAATTAGTCATTTTTAATCCACCTGTGGATGCATACATGTCAAAATCTTATGCTCTCTCCCCAGTGTTACTTGAATATCGCTCCACTGAATATCTTTTAAAAGTAAAAAGTCTAAAACATAATGTTGAAAGCAATACAAACTGAGTCCAAATTCACATAATTTAACCCAGACTGACCACCGTGCTCACAGACACTTTAGAAGGGAGAACAGGAGCAGAAAGCAGATGGCACATTGCAACAATTCTGTCAGCTGGTTGATTTACACAATAGGACTCACCACATTCATATTCAAAGGTTAGTGAAACTGCACATTTAATTTAGTTTAATTTAACCCGTCAACATTAACAAATGACCCTGTGTGCTATATTTAGGCTTTCTCAAGACATAAACCGGGTGTGGAAAAACTTAAATCCTGAAAACTGAGAAAATTAACCTCAGGAAGAACCACAGAGGAGGGATCCCTCCTCATAGGATAGGCAGATAGATATCACATATACAGAACACAACAGCAGGACAATAACAAATTAAAAAGAATGTTGCTGATACGAGTTAAAATACATGAAGTCTATGAGTCACAAAGCATGTGAAATCCATAAATCCTGAGATATGTGTAATCTACTGATCTTAGAGCAGTTTTAGTGTATTGGTCCAGTAAGTGTAGTCCATGGATCCAGATGGTGCTGGGCCATCCACAACTAGGATCGAGGACAGATAATCTCCCTTCTTCCATAGAAAAACGGTGCTAAGTGATGCCGATCTATGATCTATGACCTCTCCACCAGCCAGCAGGCTGCAGACAAGCTGTGTGTGCATCAAAAAATTGTCCCACATTGTCACAATGTATTATGTCAAAATTAACATGCAACAGCTGGAATGACCCAGCTGTTGACAGACAGCAGACACTTTCATCATCAGGAGGAAAGAGGCAGGAAGAGGTGAGAGGAGGTGGAAGGAGGACAGGAGTTCAGTTGGACAAACAGAGAACTGGAGAGCTATAGATAAGAGAGGGGAGGGAGATAGATGTTACCGAGTGTATGTAGGAGACGGGAATTAAAAAGAAAATGGGTTAGAGGGTTTTGATTCAGGGAGTATATCCATCAGGAATCTTTCCTGGAATAAAAGTGGAGCAATCAGTGATAAAGAGGAAAAGAAAAAAAAAAAAAAAAAGAAAGTCAAACTGGAACCGGCTGAGTTCAATGGGCTGCAAATAAACTTGTATTCCCCTTTGCGCTATCACTTCATCTCTGTCTATTCACACATCTATACAGCCCACAGAATCTGCAAATATAACAAAACAATACTCTTTCTCCAATCGTATGACCAGTATGGCATCAGTACACTTCATATCCCTCTTCCTCAACCAAAAAAGGCTCCACAAAAGAAAAAGAGAAATGAAAAGAGGATTGGGTTTTTCTATTTTCTGCTGTGCCCCACCCTTTTCTAGATAGATAGAGGAGAAGGAAAAAGGAGAGGAAGAAAAAATATAATTTATCTGTGTATTATCAAGAAAGGCAGACACTTTAATCAGTCAGCTATGAAGTCAGTATTTCCATTCTTATCTGTCGCAGGAGTGGAAATGGAGAGGAGATAGCGTTCTGGGAGCCCATCGGTGGGCAGGAATGATAATGGTGAGAGGGGAGTTAAGGGGTGAGAAAGGGAGAATGGGGGTGGGGGTGGGGCAAGGCTAGGCTATTGGATCGCTGTGTCAGCGGTATCTGCACCCATTATCAACAGACTTATCTGCCCTACCATCAGCCTCGCTGTAATGGGGCCAGTTCAACTTTCCACATTATCATACCGCCAAGACCTGGTCCACCAAGGCAAGGGGTCTGGCTAAAGAGAGAGGAGGCGGGGGCAGATAGATAGAATGAAAGAAGGGGGAGATAGAGAGGTAGAAGTTGAGGGGAAGAAACAGAGGGAGGAGCAAGGGGGAGATGATTTAAAAAGAAGAAAGGATGAATTGGGCACTAGTTGATGGTGAGAGCGGCATAGTGATAGTAAGGCCAAAAAATTCCAAGAAACTTGAAAAAAACAAACAAAAAAAAACACTAGGCTGTGTTCACCTTTTGTTATTGAACCTGATATCGCAGTGACATTTTCCTGTGCTCTGTTGATGCATCTACGCACTAAGAGGAGTGTTACATTCTGACTTCCTGTCTCTTCAGGCCATTAAATTATATTAGGTCAACACACCCATAATAAATGATATGACAGCAGGACTTCATTAGACTGAAAGATTAAATAAAGTTCAATAAATCATTGAGGTGTTGTCTGTAATTCTATCAAGAGAGATGAAACAATGTGTTTCCAAACGGTTTTAACCTAAACAATATAAGGACAGAATGAAAACTAAGCAGTTTAATATGAATACGTGGACTTTTTTTTTTGTAGAAAATGACAATTGTTATTATACTAATTGTGATATAAACTAAACATTCTTCAAATGTGTCCAACAGAATTCTTCTCTTGTGAGATAGGTCATGCCTCTGAAAATAAATATGGATTTGGTATATCTGTAAAGTTAGAGGATTCATAAAGTAGCAGCAGAAAATATAACCCAATTTTCAAAAAGTAAAGCTTCAAAAACTGCGGACAGACATTGGACAGATTCTGCACAGTTGCAGAGCATATTAAACAACACATGCATAGGGAGACTCCCTAACATGTCAAGTACAGTGTACAGTGCTCGCTTTAACTAGACTTTAATATATTTCACCTCTATGCCACAAAATGGTAGTGCACCATTTTATCATAAGAATTTTTAAATAAAGATGACGGTAAAGTCTACAACAGTAAAGCATGGGAACTTCTGTTCATTTACAGAAAATCCCTCTTATATCTCATTTTTTTTTTTGAGTAACCATTATTTATTTATCCTATGTCAATGCCATTTTACTTGAGGAACACTCTACCCTGACTATGAGTATACGGTAAAGCCAAGCACTTATAAAAATGGACACACACACACACACACACACACACACACACACACACGAAAACACACAAAATGCCCAGATGACTGCCAAACTACTGCATCACATGGTCCATAATGTACACACTGAGACATTAGAGAGAGAAAATACTGAGACAGGTGGAGACAGGGTACTATGTTATGCATCGTTCACCAGCATGACCCTGGTCTGCCTTGTTTTTCCAGGGGCACTGCCAGGGAATTTAGGCCCCATGAAAATATATCTCACTCAGGGCTCCAAACTGCAATCAAAATGGTCAAATATGCTACTTTTTTGAGAGTGTATGAGTTACATTTTTACCTGGTCACATTTGTGCGAGTGCATGATCATTAGAGCCAGACCGATATATCAGTTTGGCCGATATTGGCCTTTCACAGATATATCGCTATAAATGTATATGTGTGTATAGGTATATTTATATTGATATATTTATATATCAATATCAGCTAATTAAAAAAAAATGTAGTTTTGAAGAACACATTGTAGAAACAAATAGGGTGATTTATATTAAATTTCTAGTGAAGGTTACATTTTCAGTGCACTGCTGTCATTTAAGTCAGTAAAAGTTCATCATGGGAACAGTATTACATATTGCGGATAAATGTAGTCTTTTCCACTATCCCCATTTTGTGAAAAACCTAAGCAAGTGTACATTAGTCTCTACGTACGTACACACACACACACACGCACACACACACACACACACACACACACACACACACACACAAAACGAGCATACAGTACTTTACAAAACAACATTTAGCTATTACCATTTACAAAGTGGTCTATAGCTGATCATAAACTACATTTTCTTCAACATAATGAACATTTATTTTGATGTAGAGTAACTGATGGCTCATGACATTTGTGTGGACATTTGCGAATAGCTTGCCCAACACTCAATACTGTGCTGTAAAAGTAGGTAACATTCATACAGAGAACAAAGATAGATGGGTGAAGAATTTATCAGACAAGGACCTCACCCAACCAGAGATGGACATATTAAGCAAGGGACACTTACATAGCCAAAATGCAATTTACGCAATATCCATGGTTGTGGTATAACAGTAAGAAACACATTGTTGCATGACACTAACTCCTTTAAGCAGTAAGTAGTACCACTGGTGTTGAAAAGTGGCGTCACTACAAGTAGCGACGTTACTAACCTAGCGTAACTATATTTTTCAGTAGCATGGTTATTCTGTAGGAAGCTGATTTATTGGCCATGCAGTAGCATCCACAAAAGCTACATGCTATTTTCCCAGAAGAAACTCTCAAAATGCAGCTGACTCTGCTCAAGTGTGGGTAAAACTGACAATAAATAATGTGCCAGAACCACACTGAGTCCTCTAGATGAGGAAAGAGCTTCTGTACGACATTGCATACCAATCCTGAATTTCCTTCTTCTTGCCGCTTTACTGTTGGGCTTTCTTGAAATGATTTTCTAAAACTGAGATAATGCTGATTTGACATAAAGGAAAAAGCAAAAATGAGGATAGTTTTGCAACTTGTAAGCTTTTGACAATTTTTTGCTGAATTTCGTCCACTTAAGTCGACAATTAATTCAAATGTTTGATTTGATTACAATGTTTATGTTAGCTTTCACTAGACTATAGCAATCATGCCATCTGACATGTCATTCAACACAATGCTGCTCACCTTCAGCAGGGAGTAGGGCAAGCTCATTTGTGGAATTGTGATGAGGAAAGAATTTTATTAGGAGACAAAAGGACAAAAAATAAAGTCATAGCATGCACTATGCTATTCTTAATATTTAGTTTCCATGTGGAGGTGTATTGCGCATTTTAGGCTTTAATTATTTTTAAAATTACACTCAGCTTTGATCATAATAATAATAATAATAATAAATACAATATAATAATACCATACACTATTTTACTATATTATACTACAGCTATTTCCAAACTCAAGAATGCTGTAGCCCTCTTAAAAATCAGAAAATCTTCTGGGGTACACCAAACCTTAAAATCTCTGCTCTGATCAAAATACAAGACTAAGAGTAAGTAATTCCCAGAAAAAATTATTCCAACAGCAGATTCAAATCAATATGAACACAGGCTAATGGCATACAGTGCATATTAATAATTCATCCACATGCATTAAAAATTGTTAACGTGCATATCTTTGAACAAAATCATCAAGCTGTTATTACAGTCATTACAGCTAGGATGTTTTTGTGAATATTTCAGGAGTTTAACAGCATAAAACAGAACTCTCACTCAAATAATTATGCAACACTTGCAAGAAATTATGTGCAAATAGTGCCCAGTTCGATGTTGGTTAGAAAACACTTATCATGGGATGCAACTTCACAGAAGGTTAATGTCAGTTGGTACCACATTCACCAAAGTTAAAAAAAACTTCAAGAAAATACCAGCTAAATATTACTCAGATTAATGAAGAAAATTTTGGAATTTGACCACCCTTTTTAATCCGTTTATATGGATAGCTCAGTGGTTAACACCACTGAATATGGTGCGGGAGACCTCAATATGAGCGCAATCACGATTAAGAGAGCTCGGACGTCGCCCGGATCAACAAGGTACGCGTCAGGTGTTGAGGAACCGAGGCAACATGATGACAAGAGGGCTACTGGAACAACTATTCATGGACCACGAGTGACAACATCGATATATGGAGTGCTACTATACCAACTACTGCAGTCAGAGGGGATACATGCAACAGATGTGGGACCTACGGATGCTTAGAAACCCCACATCCAAGCTGACAAGGAAGCAGCTTGTAATTCAGTGTTCCAATGTTCGTAATCGACAGTTACTATCATAACTAAACATCGATGAGCTACAACAACAATGCTACGGCAAGGGGGAGCAAGGACGACAGGTCAGAGGGGGGAATTCATCATCCCCCCCCCACCCCACTCAGAGATTGGGTTCCAAGCCCCATTAAGACGCCCGGAAGACAATAACAGAAGGGCAGCTGACCTGAGTAGGAAGATAATGGCGAACATGGATACCTAGAACCCCTGGGAATGGTTACCAAGGCTTAGTGTCAGAATAACATTGGAGGGTCTGCTAGATGATGTGAATGAGGCACTACAAACTATCCCTACTGTGACCATCACTGAGATCTACAAGCTGATATATGCAACAGCAACAGCAATCCTAGAGGTGCTTGGCTATAAGTTGAATATGAGCCATGAGGGTAAGTACCCTCCATGGAGAAGACGGTTGGAGGCTAAAATTAAGGCAACAAGGAGTGACGTTAGCCAACTGTCAGAGCTTGAAAAAGGCAAGACCACCTAAGTACTAAAGAAGTACAGCAAGCTGTCTGTAACTGAGGCACTGGAGACCGCCAACCAGAGGCTCACAGCCCTGGCTGTCTGCCTGCAGAGGTACACTAGAGACGTGGAGGCCCAGAGAATCAACGGGATGTTCACACAAGTGTACTCTCAACAGGAGGGCAATAAGATGAGGTGGGACCCACCCAGGGGTGAGACTGAACTGTTCTGGAAGGGCATATAGGAGAAAGAGGCATCATATAACACCCATGCTCAGTGGTTGGTGGACTTGAGAGAGGATCTCAGCCGTCTTCCAGAACAAGACCCAGTAAACATCACAATGGCAGATATCCAAGAAAGAGTCTCAAGAGAGCTGAATTAATTAATGAATGAAGAGCTGGACAGCACCAGGCCCTGACATGATCCACTGCTAATGGCTAAAGAAGCTAACTGGACTCAATGAATGCCTGGGAACTCAAATGAACCAGCTGCTAAAAGATGGGACCCGGTCAGATGGTCCTAATCATAAAGGATCGCCAGAAGAAAACGATTCCATTCAACTATGGGCCAATAACTTGCCTCTGCACAACATGGAAGCTCCTGTCAGGCATTATTGCGGCCAAGATGCGTAGGCATGTGGTTTAATACATGAGCAGAGCCCACAAAGGGGTTGGTAGTGACACCAGAGAAGCCAAACACTAGCTACTGGTAAACAAGGCAGTTTCTAGAGACTGTAAGACCAGGAAGACGAAACCTATGCACTGCCTGGATTGACTACAAAAAGCCTACGACTCAATGCCACATACATGGATACTGGAGTGCTTGAAGCTATACAAAGATCAACGGGAAACTAAGAGCCTTCATCAAGAACTTGATGGAGCTGTGGAAGACTACTCTGGAAGCCATTTCAAGGCCAATTGTCCAAGTTAGCATCAAATGCGTCATATACCAAGGAGATTCCCTATCCCCTCTGCTGTTCTGCATTGGGCTGAACCCCTCAGCAAGATCATCACAAAGGTTGGCCTTGGATACCGATTCAGAAATGGAACAACGATCAGCCACTTACAGTACATGGATGACATCAAGCTGTATGCGAAGAGTGAGCGAGACATTGACTCACTGATCCATATCACCAGGATCTACAGCAATGAGATCGACATGTCATTCAAGTTTGATAAGTGTAGCCGAATGATATCAAAGACAGGCAAGATGATCACAACTGAAGGGATTGAACTACCAGAGGGGAACATAACCGAGGTTCACCACAACTACAGATACCTTGGGATCCCCACTTGCGACCGTACCATTAAATGTAAATGTCCAGTATTTATATAGCACTTTTCTAGTCATTTTGACCACTCAAAGCTCTTCTATACTACAGGTTTTGCATTCACCCATTCACACACAGGTGGCAGTGACTACCTCCGACTACCAGGAGTGTTAACCATTAACACACATTCATATACTAACTGCACAGCATCAGGAGCAATATTGGGGTCAGTGTCTTGCTCAAGGACACTTGACCAAACAGCACGATTGGGTTTACTATTTAAGGCCTATATTCACAGGTTTTGACAATGGATAGGGAAAAACAAGCATACTGCACTGAACCGAACTTAACCCTACTCCTTAGTGGAAACAGGGCTTTAGTCATTGGATCTCATGTGGGCTGAAAATCTCACCATCTCACATTACATAAGACAACATTTTTAATGCCCACCCCCAGTGATCAACCCTGTTGCCTCTTTCACTAAGGCCACAAAAATATAAATTTCCCAACTCATGTACAAAACCAACTTTTCTTTATGAAGAACTGGGTTACATATTGTCCCCTTTTCTCCATTATCATTCATCATTCTATTTCTTGCCATTTTTAGAAGCCAGATTAATGAGACATGATGCTGTTCCAACAGCAATCCAAGCCATATTCATCATTTGCAATTAATAGCTAGCAAACATCTTGCATGTTTGAGAAATGTACTGCGAAGTGTCTTAATGAAGTTTGTTAAGCAAAAAATGCAGCGCTGTCAATGTGTCCAAGGTGGCTTGAACCTGGCTAGATAACCAAGGTAACTCATACTGTAAACATAAATTGGTCAGGACCACGTTTTGTTCCAAGTTTCCCCCCTTACTTTGATTTTATTCTCTACGATATTTTTATGTGAGATATAATTTCTGGGCAGCAGAAATGCATTTTGGGCTATAAATACAAACTCAATCAAAGTACAGTATCTAAAGCAAAGCCATCAAAATAAGGCCTGTAGGTCTAACAGGCTACAACAGTGCAAATATGCATCTCGTTGTTAAATGTTGGTGATGTAGAGATACATTTTCTTGCTTGCTTTGAATGAATATGAAATTTCACAGCATGTCATCCTCACTCTAAAGCAGATCTGGGCAATTTACGGCCCGCAGGTCACATTCGGCCCTTTCGGCCCTGTTCGGCCCACGATATGTCAGTCATAAACATAAATGAACAAGTATTTATGCTGCGCACGCACTACAGCTGTGTTGCTTTTATTTTGAAAAGTCTGACGTTTTTATTATTTATGTATGCATGCACATGCGTACATACGTTCGTGGCTGTCTGAACAGCGACAGGTGATGCTGAACAGCTACCCCTGGCACCGTAAAATACTCGCTCATGTTAGAAAAAGAAAAGTTGACTCAGAATGCTGCATTTTCAACAAGACATGGACTGCTGAATATTTCCTTACAGAAGTCAAAGGTGAAGCCGTGTGCTTAGTTTGTCGAACACAGGTTGCTGTGTTCGAGGATTACAATCTGAATCGCCACTACGTGACCAAACACAAGGAGAAATAAAAAAACTTGTCTGATGGAGAGCACGCAAAGGAGTCGGAGGCTTTGCTAGCCAAGCTGCAAACCAAGAGATGCAGCTGTCAAGACAAGTTATGTGGTATCTCACAAAATCGCTAGAAAAACTAAACGACGGAGAGTTTATTAACGAGTGTTTGGTGGACTCTGCTGCGCTAATATGCCCAGAGCAAAAGGGAGCATTTGAGAACATTCCCCTCTCCCGACGCACTGTAACAAGGGAAATTGGAGTTTCAGCTGAAGAACAGAGCGGTTAACTTTGACTATTTTTCCCTGGCTCTGGATGTGAGCTACAATGCACGTGACACTGTCCAGCTACTCATCTTCTTATGTGGGACCACTGCAGACTTCAAAATGAAATTGAATGAAAGAGGAGCTGGCAGCCATGCAGTCAATGAAAGGGAGAACAACAGGGAGTGATTTCTTCACGAAGGTAAATGCATGTTTGACCTGCAGTCTGACACACTTCATGCAGAGCACTTTAGGTCATTCCCACTGCTTGAGTTCTACTCTTCACTCAAAGAGGAACATAAGGAGGCAAGCTCAGAAGATTTTAGTCCTCTTTGGATCTACCTACGTATGTGAACAGACATTCTCAGTGATAGAGTTCAACAAATCCAGATACAGATCCTCTATCACTGATGATGACCTCTCAGCTGTCCTTCACGTAGCCATTTCAGACATTCAGACAGATTTCAATGCACTTGTTCGAGCCCAAGACAGACTGGATTTTTCTCACTGAACAAGTTACTGAAAACATCAAAATAACTTATTGCTTTTTGTATGAACTTGATCACTTTTTTATGTTTAACATACTGCAAAAATACATTTCAGTATTTGTGAAGATTAACAAGTTAACCAATTGAAGTAAGAGTGCATGCGTGCCTATGTATGTCTTGCTATAGTGTTGGATAAGCAATGCATTGATAATGTACGTCCTCACAGGAAAAGATGTGTGTGTGTGTATGTGTGTGTGTGTGTGTGTGTGTGTGTATAGGCAGCCAGGTTAGGGTGGCTCCCATGAGCACCTCCTATGTCTCCTCTTTCCACTTGCATTGTCTCAGAAGCCAAGTTGCTCTTATCACCAACACCTCCTATCCTTCACATTTCCTTCTCTAACCTTCTTCATTGTCCCATTTTTCATCTTCTTCCTCTTCTTCTGCATATTACTGTATATAACGTGACTGCCCCCCTCTTCCACTCAATTCTTCTCTACCTTTCATGATATTCTAATTTCTATAACAAGTCTGCTTGCGTTATCATTTGAATTCTGTTTCAATGTCATTTTTAATACTAGCAGCGTCATATTTTCAAAGGAAATGCTATTTTTTTTGTAGTGAAAATGTTGGATTTGAGAGGTAAGAAGTAAAAACAGTTGTGTGAACTACTAACTTTCTTTCTAAGAACTAGAATTTAAATATTCCATCATTCATTTTCTACCGCTTATCCCATTAGGGGTCGCGGAGGGGCTGGAGCCTATCTCAGCATCATCGGGCGAAGGGTCACCCTGGACATGTCGCCAATTCATCGCAGGGCTGACATATAGAGACAAACAACCATCCACACTCACATTCACACCTAGCCCCCAGTTTGCATATTTTTGGACTGTGGGAGGAAGCCGGAGTTGCCGGAGAGAACCCACGCAGACACAGGGAGAACATGCAAACTCCACGCAGAAATGCCCTGACCCGGAATCGAACCCAGGACCTTCTTGCTGTGAGGCGACAGTATTAACCACTGCACCACTGTGCCGCCTAGAATTGAAATATGAAAAAAAAAATAAAAAAAAAAAAAAAATCAGGTTTTCTTTAATACAAAATTTTATTTTTATCTTTATTTACACATCTCAAAATCCATAGGTTAGACACCTTCAAATAAAAGAGTACTATACTGTTTCAAGTAACAGCAGGTGCAGTGGGTAATAGAATATAACAGGGCACCAATTCTTTGTTACCAAAATATGTACAAGCAAAATATTATTATTTGAGCATTAATGGCAAGTTTTTTCTTCACGAAGCATCTCTGGCTTGTCACTTTCTTCTCACATCTACGTATATGATAACATTACATAAATACATAACGAGATTAAGATTACAATTATTAAGATTAAAAAACGTCCAACAAGTAATGCCTAGTCAGTATCGTGTAGTTTGAGCTGAGATACTGTATCAGATTTCTGAAGCCTCTATCTGTAATGAAATGTTGTGCTGCTGGGAGTGCTACTTTTAAGTTTTACCATGTATGATCATCTGCAGTGGCTGGTCCTGACAGTGTATTGTTGTTAGCATCCTAGCGGCAGAATAAAGTGACAGTTTTACATTCAAATCATCTGATTTATTTGGCCACTGCATTTTATGCTATCCTCAATTAGGAGAACGGCTGGTCATCCAGGGCCATGAATTCTATAATTTTCCTTGAAGTCACTTTGGTGTTTTCACCACTCATACTGAGGAAATATACCATGCTAATGCTAGCTTTAGCTTTCCAATCGCTAAACTCTTCAAAAGGCATGTTAAGCTGTGTGATGGTAATTTAAGTGTTTGATTAGATTTGTTTTTCTGAATGTTTTTTTTTTTGGTGTTGTTTCCCCTGTAGTTTATTGTTGCCTTATATTTATTACCAATTTCAAGCTTTTTGTCTTCACTCACAGTGAATAACGTCATAATTTATGAGGTTTATGTTTGTTTGAATGTTAGCATGCACATGGCTGTGAAGTTACTGCCTGTGCCGCTGTGAGTATGACGTGTGGCACAAACAAAGACCGTATTGGCTCGAATTTGGAAATACTGCATATGAGATTAACTTGCCAGTTTATAGTTCTGGATGGACACACTGAAAATTGGCCATTTCTGGTTCCTGCTGCATACCATCGGCCTGTTGCTGTTTGTTACATATAGGGGTGCAGATTCTGGGCGGGGACACATGAAACTGTCCCTGTCAATAAATGATAATATAATAATTTAAAATTTAAAAATTTAAATAGGGACGTGTGTTTTATAAACAACACTTCCACATTTTTTAAAAGTCTTTTTCATAGTTAAACGCAACAGTTTTTAAATTTAGCTTATGTCCACCCTCCTCATATACTGTATCTTGCTCAGCTGTGTCATCCATTGCACATGGAGGGAATGTGTGAGGTTCACTTAAGTCTGCTCCCTTTCCACACTTTTCTGACTAGGTTTCCCAGATTCCCTCTTTGTGTGACAGAAGTACAGGAACCGGAACAACTCTTTACTTTTCTTCATCAATGTGTCTGCAACAAAGAAGTAAACGTCACCTACTTTCGGGACGTTTTACCCAACTTACGGACGTTTCAACCTGCTGCCGGTTTATGGACTATTGGAAGGTTAGACTGTAGGGGTGTACTCATTACAAGAGATGAGGAAAAAAAAGAGTGAACTGGAGTCTCTGGTGAGTGTTCAGTTAAGACAGTGACAGAACTGTACATATTAACCACTCCTCGTAAACAACCATTTCTCATTGTTGCTTATATCAACAGTATATTAAGTTCAGCTAAAATACAGGAATATGTTAAAATATATTGATTCCTTTCATAATTAGCCATCGTCCCGTTTATGTGTGTGTGTATGAGACAGTTCAGGGGTCACACTGATAGAAGACAGGGAAAAGGGAAAAGGCAGAGATCTTTTTGGTTTTTTTTTTGCAGCCTTAAAACACCTGTGTGTGTTAATACTGCTGTCATACTGCAAAAGCTTCTTGCTCAAAGACTAACACATTTATTCTTTTTAGACACGAGTAAAAAGATCTGTGGAAAGCACAGAGAAACATAGAAAAAGATTCTTAGGTTTTATAGTTATGCATTTTTAGTAAACACATTCCAGAAAAAACTACATAACAAGCTGCACAGGACTGTGAAGTTAAACTTCAAATTCTGATTTTACATTATTTCTCATCTTGTGCCACACATCATGAAAGTGCTACATTTGTGAATGTATGACTCTCTAAAATAGACTATCAATAAGAATGATCTTAAAGTGACTCTTAACTATATATTTTACAAATACAATTAATGGTCCTTTCTGTTGCAGGAGAAATTGTGATACACCTCGTTGATATTTTTGATGTCCCCCACCCAAGAAAATATTCTAAAGAAAATTCCCCTCTTAGTAGTAATGGAATCTTCGCTCTCGGTTACGTGCTCAATAAGGGCCAGACAGTATTTCAGTTTAATTATCTACTGTGTCAAAAGCTTAATCAGAAAGTGCAAAAAAACAAACATTTACTACAAGTAAACTCTCTTTTTTCTTTTTCTCAAGCAGAAAAGATCTTCCTCCATATACCCTCTATTACATGTTTAATTTATCATCAACTATATTGGCAAACTTGGTTTGCTACTGCTATACTAACCTAAATGACCGTTTATCTAGTAATTTTAGTAATGTGGCTGTCTGCAGTAACATTCTAGGTCATTTTCTGACTTAATTCATTTCAGAATTAATTATTAGTTCATTAATTAAATAAAAATTCAAACCGTTACACTGTCAATTTCAAAGCGTGATTACATGTAAGTGAATCAACTTCATTAAGAATACATACTGCATATAGGGGTACATACTTCCTAAGGATACTATACATTATGGAATAAAAATGTCCAGTCATTTTTTTTTTTTTGCTTAATAGTGCAGCCATTGGCCAATGCAAATGAATAATTTTAATTTCAGTTAACTGGAAGTTATCTCAAAAACCAGCTACTGGCCCAATTAAACTATCATTTATTAATCAATGTTACACAATATATTGCATATTATCAATGCATATACACACAGCTGACTAGATCACATTCCTTTATGACTAAAGCATAATGTAAATATATTTTTACTTTGAAGGATTTTCTAAAAGTTACAACATTTTCCTTGTTGCTTATTAAACCCAAATGAATACACTGAATAAATAATATACAAAAGATTAAAACTACATCAAAACTGACACCCCCTCCAGGAACCGCCACCTTACCGTGGTGGAGGGGTTTGGGTGCCCTAATGATCCTAGGATCTATGTTGTTGGGGGCTGTTTGCCTCTGGTAGGGTCACCCAAGGCAAATTGGTCTTAGGTGAGGGGCCATGCAATGTGCAGTTCAAAAGACTTCTATGATGGTGACTAACAAGTACTTGTGTACCCTGCCCGGAGGGATACCGGGACCCCGCCCTGGAGCCAGGCCTGGGGAAGGGGTCCGTAGGCGAGCCCCTGGTGGCCCAGCCTTTGTCCATGGAGCCCGGTCGGGCTCAGCCCGAAAAGGAGACATGGGTCCATCCT
>KV751352.1:5246237-5267433 GCA_001698575.1 Mola mola
TTGGGAACGTCTTGGTGTCCCCCCGGAGGAGTTGGTGGAAGTGGCTGGGGGGAGGAGCGCCTGGATCTCCCTGCTCAGGCTTTTGCCCCCGCGACCCAGACCCGGATAAGCAGCAGAAAACGAACGAACGAACAAACAAAATTGACACATAAAACAGTCACAGTATGACATGACCTGGCTTAACTGCACAGCTCCATTCGCGTGAGCAGGTGCACACTCGTCAAAGGTTAATACAAACTAACATACATGAAAAAGGCACTGCAGGAGCAATCTTAGGGCAGTGTTGAAGTATTGTTCTGTCTCAACAGACTGCTGTGACCTTTGACCTTGACCTCTAAATGCTGGGTTGAATGTTAATGATTTGGGAATTCAGGCTTAGTTGTTTCAAGTTACGGTTGCATTTATTGATGGTGGTTGAGGAACAGAACAGTTGCAAAGAGGAGTGTTTGTGTACATCTGTCTAATGGTGTGTGCATGTGTGTGAGTGTGGCTATAAAAGCAGGTCACGTGGTGTTATTTGCCCAGGTTGCCTTAACACCCCAGAGCACCAGAGTGCTCAGCACAGTAGGAGTGAATGGTCTGTCTTATCACCAGTATCATTGGTAATGTGCTTGTGTCTCTCTCTCTCTCTCTCTCATAAACACACACCCCCACCCACCCACAGCAACTACACACAACTGCTTTAAACTATATACTCAATGTAACTGAGGGAAAGGGGGAAACAAATGCATGTTTCCATTAGAACAGTATATACAATGTACAGTGTATATAAAGTGTTTTTTGTTTTTTTTTCCCCCCAGTGTTCTAGCCACATTGAAAGAAACAAACAAAAAATAAAGCTCTTCACCACATTTGCTTGCTTAGCTTCTCAGCTATGGTGGCCATTTCCATAACACCCAAAAGGAGGACAAGGTGTGGTGTAAAGTATAGCCAGAATATTTGCGACACATAATTCTCAATGTGTACTCCTGACTACAATACCATATGTTGTCAAAGGTAATGATTTTGAGACACTGGTTAAATTGAAAAACAATTTCATTTAGCATATATCTTATGTAACTGAAGAAAAAAATGAATCAAGCAGTAATTATGCAATTATTGATTACACCGCAACCGGGATAACATAATGTTTACAAAGTTCTGGAGAAAAACAGAAAAGTTCTATAAAGAAAGGCTAAAACTACGCTTCATGTAAGCCACGTGTCTGGAATCCACAGTCTCTAACTGGTGATGCTTGACAGCATGATAGACTAAACACCTCTGGTACAGATTTTTTTCATCTTGAAGCGATGTAGCTTCTTGGAAAAAAAAAAAAATTTAAGTGGAGGCACCTGCGATTTATCTCTTACTTTTGTGTTCGTATCTATACTAGCATGTGTATTCCATGGTGCATTTTACATTTACATTACATTATTTATGTCCAAAGAACATGAAAGTCGTCTTTACTACATTTGCTAATAAATCCAAGCGCTTTCGTTCAGGATTAAACAAGGTCTTTCATTTTCACATCTCTGTTAGCCACAACAAAGTAGCAACAGCATTGGCAGCACGTGTCTTACCTTGCTGCAACTGCTGGTTGCGTGTGCGTACCTCAGCACATGCAAGCTTTGTTTACATGTTAAACCAATGGTAGAACAGATATTTGACACTGCTTACAGCCAGTAATTTGCTAGTGCTTAAAGAAAGGTTTATTTGCTGTGTTTAATTGCATATCAGAAAAGGAGGGCAAATGAACACCCTCCCTTAGGCTGTGCATGTAGGAGGACAGGGCATCTCAAATCCGGTATATCCGCCCTACATCCAGATGGATAACCACCCTATTCTTAGCCCTTTCCCCATTTCACAAAGGCCAGGGCTCAGCTCGTACTCACACAAATGTTTTTTTTTTGTTATTGTTTTTTTTTGGCAGTGGTTAGATATGTTTTGAGGGGTGCCAAGAGGAGAGGCCACAGTGGTGACAGAAACTAGGTGAAGTGAAGGTCAATAAATGCAGCATTTAAAAGCACATTAATGAATTCCTCATTAGTGAAATTTCAAAGTGCTTTTGAAAAATGCACTTTTAAAAAGAGACATTAATACAAGATTCACAAATGGAATTAAGAATAAGGATCTTAATCAAGTGTACAAGTGTAATTTCTTTTTCTCATTCCATTTGCTTTTCTTATCCTACTCGATATTAGCTACTCTATTTACCAAAACCTTTAACTTCTCTTTTAAGCCTCTCCATTTACTTCTTAGGTGACACTTGGGGGCCACGTGCCACAGCAACATCTATTAACAGTTACCAAGATTCAGCGGCATCCAACCTGTGAATAAGTATAAGATAACACAAAGACGACACTAAATGATGAACTATGCAACTGGAAGGTAACCTGCCTTCGTGTCATGCTAATTTAGCTGTGTCAGCCCCCGACCTGCCACTGGCTGATCTGGTTACGGCCTTCCACACGCCTGACAGCAGCTGGAGTTTGACTGGAGCGGCGCTATCGGAAAACAATCAATCAAGATCAAGCTTGCCAGAAGATTCAGTAGAGCGCCTCATTTGTTCATTTAATATTACTTTAATATTACTCCTATGACACTTGAGGTCCTCCATAAACAACAACCTGAGAGCAAATAAAGTAAATAGAGTGATAAAGTAACCATGTTTTGCTTGTGTTCTTGCCAATATCTGAATTTAAAACTACAATGCGAATGTTTTTTATAAATATTGTGATGTCAAAATTATGTAAAAAGCAAACAGTCAAATTTCTATTTTTTTTTTGTGGGACGAACCTCAGACAATATGACCCCCTCTCTCATCACAACCACGGCTCCTAAGGGGCCAATCCCACATAAAGCATTTTGCAGGTTATGAAATGCGAGGCACACCCCAAAATTTTGTTATAGAGACAAGCAGTATGGAGTGTTTCTTGTTTTTGTTTTTTTAACCAGTGCAACCAAGTCACCCTCACTTGTCTTAACCTGGTTCTGTAAATAGCTAGACAGCAGAGATATGTGTGGGTACATGACAACTTCACACAAAGGGGAGATTGCAGAGTTTACCACCAGCTTGTATGGACGTTTTGTCTGAATGAATAGTGACAGGACACAGGATAGCAGGAAACACCCCAAATGATGTGAGGTGCTTTTCATGTTGACTTTCTCAACTCAAGATGGTAAGAGCACTCCTCCAAAAATCCAAGGCATCGAAGGAGCATTAGCAGCACACAAAATACTTACCTCTCAAATAACTTGAAAGAAGAAGTTTCTATTGCGTGAGCAGCAGCATCCCCCAGATACCTCCAAAAAATAAATAAATAAATAAAATAAAAACCCTCAGATTGACCTCAGTTTGGTCAGGTTTACATGTTGTAATTCTGTTGTTCTTCTTACTCTTAGCATTCTCATTTAACACCAGTGAAAAATAAAGAAACTTTGCCGTCATAAAGACCTGTGTTTGTGTACATCAGTTTGTCAGCAGCTTGAAGAAGGTCCCAATTTATTAGTCCCTCTAGTAAAAAAATGTTTTGGTTTTTTTTTTTTACACAAAGCTCTCTGGGGAGAGCTGACAATTACTGCTCGAGCAAACAGTTTGGATACAGATTATGCTACTGTTGGTCGGGATAATGCTTTCTCCCATCTCTCATCTACAGAGTTGTCAGCACAGAGGTCAAGGGTGAAACTGTTTACAACTGAATTGAGTTGGGGAACCATGATTCACCACAAGGCCACTCCCTGGGTAAATAGCAGGAAAGAGTAATAACTCATCCATATACTGAATAAAAACGGTGTTTCCTCTGTAACCTTACCAACTTCCCCCTTTGGTGTCTGTAAAGATTCTCAGTCATCCAGGTCACGGTAGTCTTGGTGTTTCTTCTGAAGGCAGCTGGACTTCTTGTAGTTTCTTGAAGACGTTTCCGCCTCTCAACCAAAGAGGCTTCTTCAGTTCAAGCCTCTTGGATGAGAGGCGAAACGTCTTCAAGAAACTACAAGAACTCCAGTTGCCTTCAGAAGAAACACCAAGATATCCCACTTTAGTGTATCTGACCGCTCATACACGCACACAAACTGAGGCAGTGGTGCTCAGTTTGCCGCAATGCAAGCCCACAACATATCTAGAAAATATACAATGAAAAATGACGAAAAAATGGGCTATTTTTTTAAGAATTCCCAATAGTTTTGAGAAAAAAAAAAGTTATGGGAAAGACGTTACTGAACCATTAACAAAAGAGGATTTTCTTCAAGTGCAACAATCCAACCACGATTGCTTTGACTACATACTTGAAACTTGGTAATTTGTTCTAATATAGGCAGTTTTTGTTCTCAAGCGTCCCGTTGAGTTACAGCACTAACTATGCAGCTCTCACACCAAGCTATGCCAGTGTGAGAAACTGGGTGATTGGATACAAATATTAGATACTATCTAACTGGTTTAAATCTGTCAATAGAATTAACCCAGTGCAAGTCATCCTGTTGCAGTGACTTTCTTCTTTTTCTCTCGCCACCAGCATATTGTATGTTTTGCAAGTTTTGTGCCTTCAACTGAAATAGAATATTTAAAAAAGAAAGGATATAAAGGAGATAATCATCAATGAACAACCAAAATTTCCCAAAATGTCTGCATTATCTTACATAGAAAGGAGTCATTTGTTGTACTAATTTTAATTCAATTAATCAATGACAATGCTTGCTAGGTTGGAAAAAGGGAGGAAGCAAAGGAAGTAAGAAAGGAGGGGGTTTAAATGAGTGAAAAAAAAAAGACTGAGTGAGGAAAGAAATGCATTCACACCTATCATCTAATTATGCAACAACATTAATCTCATTAAGGCTGGAACTGATTGCCAGGGTCCAGACCCCAGCTGCTCCTGCCTGGGCCTGCTGTTATTGCAGTGGAGCCTCAGCTGTTGCCTGCTGCAGCCTGATAATAACTCTAATCACACTTGGTAATCGCTATCTTCACTGGAGATCAGGCCCTGCAGCTTATCGAAAGTTCACATCAAGCTAAAAGCGAGGGTAGGGGGTGGGGGGGCACAAGGGAGGCCACCAAGGTACAGCATTAGTCTACTGGGTGTGTGTGTGTGTGTGCACAATTTAGATGTGCCTGTGGTTTATTTCACTTTGGCTCACAATGTAGTAATTAATGTCTTAAACTTGTCTCCATATAACAATCACTAACAAGAACAATAGTGTAGATTCCATTCACACATAACTGTAGCATTTTCAAATGGGACCTGTCTTAAGTCACTTAAAAAAAAAAAAATCTAAAAACATCTCTTTTTTAAAGAATTTCAGCCAGCGATTAATGAAAGAAAGAAAGGGAAGAACTTGAAAAAGGAAGGAGAAGGAGAAGGGCAGTGTGGTTATTTCCTTGTCTGGCCTCAGCAGGCATCCTGGTTTGCTTTGAGTCATGGGAGGCAGTGTATTATTCATGTTGACCTCTGTGCTCTAGCACTGATGTCATAAGAGCCACTCTCGCTCACACACACATGCACAAAGAGGCCCAATCAACAGTGTGGATCTGCAGGGTATTATCTATCTACCATCAGCAGGCCTCTTTATCAAACCCAAACATCTTTCACAGAGAGGTGGGGGGAGTAGCAGAGCTGGCTGGGCTGCCATTAAAAACACACCACAACACATTCATCTACCAGCAATGCATTCTGCATTTCTCACTCTCATCATCTCGCTTCCAACTATCCACCCCTACTCCACTACTTACCAGACTTCCCCCTTCACTCTGCCTCTGCTTTTCTCTTATTTTAATTATCTATAGATCACCCCCAGTCAATTGCAAACAAAACCACTGTTAACTCAACAATGCTAGGAAAATGCCATGCAAAAACCAGATATAATTACAACATGCCCTCCATCCTCCATCTCTCCTTCTATCTGCCCAACCTCCCATCTCTTTCTTTTCCTTTCTGTGATATCAGCAGTAGTGATCACTGCCAAGTTTTATCACGTCTCCCATCTCAACTGCCAAAATATAAGCCCAGGGATCCAGCCTCAGTGGGCTGCCTGCGTGCCTGCCTTTTATCTCTCTATCAAGCAGAGAAGCCTTATCAGGCTGAAAGATCACCAACCGTTGGGGAGGATGACGCACAAACAGACATAGACAAATATCTATCTGCTACACAAACACACGCTTCTCCTCAACTAAGGGTGTCCAGAAAGCCCTGGGCTTATTACATTGTTGTTGAAAAAGATATCCATGCCAAGTCTTAATGTACCTCTCCGCATGTGTGTGTGTTTGGGGGAGCGTTAATAATATGCCTAAATTAAATGTCTATAGCTGACATAATTGTTGGTGAGGATCTTCTGATAAAAGAAAATGACTAGAAAACAGGATACTATTTTGACCAGAAAACTGTAGCATACCTTCCTGACCCTTATCACGCATTTACTTTGACTATGGAGTTTACACTGTAGATGCACCTGTAGCCTTCATTTTATCATGGGGTGCCAACGTTCTTTAGAATGTTGCAGTTCTGTTAACTAAAATATAGTTACTTCAAATGGATTCAGTGCAATCCCACTAGACTTCTCACAAAATACACTGCAAAACTAACTGTTGTAAAACTTACTCTCACTAAGTGATGCCTTTGCTCCTTCATTTAGTAACACTAAGAGTTTAACTGTAATAATTAATTTTGATGTTAAGATTAGAGATGCAATGTACTGCAAGAAATGGGTCATGATTTTCAAATATTCAAATATACAATTATTATAAAAAATTTGAAAAGTTTTCCTGATTACTGGTTTGTCTAAAAATATATATTTTCCTGTTGTTTTTGAGAGTGCCTGTAAATGATGCGATAACTGGTGATGTTGTATTACTTCTGGTAAAATGTGCATATGCGTAGCACGGTTTTTCCGACTTAAGGTCAGTATAACATTTGTCAGAGCTCCAAGAGCCACGACATTCTACAAACACTAGAAACATGCAAAGACTACTGAAGCTGTCAAAAAGTTCTGTGTGGAACTCCTTCAACAAATTAAATGAAAATGAGGTGGAGTGCAAATCCTTCCAGGCAAAGCTAATATGTCACAACTCGAATATGCTAATTCATGAGTAATTTGAGAGCAAAGTCCCCACCACCAAGCAGAAAGTGGGTTGCCCACAAATCAAGCATCCATGACTACATATGTCATGAGATAAAAGTAAGTTTGATGACTGACAGGCCCATCTGTAGTACATACTAGACCAATAATATATAAATATAGACATGACTGCAAAATGTATACTGTATCAGCCATTGGCTTGTAATGAAATTATAGTCGATAAACGGAGATGATAATATCAAGTTTAATTTGTATAGCTTAAAATAACAAATAATATTTGCCTCTGTAGGCGTATGAATATGAAAAATATTTGTTAAGTGACTTAACAATCAAACAGACCAAAAGTTCCAATATCTGATATTGGCCAATACACATATACAAGTTTTTTCCAAGCGCAAGGCAACCAAGGCAGAATACTTTACAGATTAATAGATTTAATATAAATGGCACCATCTGTTTCTGCAATGGGTTCTTTAAAACCAATTTTTTTGATATTGGTCGATATTGATAACATATAAACCGATACCGATTTCTCTGTGATAGACCAATATCAGCCATAATGTCAGCCAAACCAATATATTGGTCGGGTTTTATATCCTAGTTTACCAGAAAGTCAGACAGAAACACTGTAAATATTACAACACAAGCATTCACAGTCAATATTTATCTTTGTATATTAAAAGTTAGAAATGCTAGAGCAGACAAAAATACACAACAAAAAGCTTATTGACCAAAAAAAATTAGTTCAGTAGTATTAATTGAGAATATATGACCTGGGGAAAAGTATTTGGTTACTTTGATGCTCTCCATTGGTCATGAGATTTATTTGGTTTAGGTAGTGCCTAATATGCCCATTTACCATACAGTGGTAGAATAAACACTGGGATTAACTGTGTGGCTGCTATAGGAAGAGTTGAGTTTGTATTAACAGCAGATTAACACCAACACAGATTTCATTAGAGGGACAGTGGCATAGCCAGGAAGAATGGGTCAGGAAAGAGCCCTCACCCCACAAAGTCCTTATCAATCCTTACTCTTTCCTATCAAAATGGCTGCCAAATCACAAGAGAGTAATGGGTCACACACACGCACGCACAGCACAGGTAAAGGTTACAACCTCTTCCTCTTCACTGCACCTGATGATGGATTTATGTCTCCCTGGGGAGGTGTTTCAGGCATGGGTATAGAATTGCAGTTCAAAATTAGTCCCAGTTCCAAAGTTTTGATTCCATCAGAATCATTAACAAATTTCATTTTCGGTTCCGCTAATCATTTCCTAAATAAAGAGTCTGGGTAACTTTAGAGCTGTACGCTGTAATGACCGTACACTCTCAAAAGTTTGGCTGCATTTTGTTAAAAAGTTGTCAAGTTGGACTTGTTATAGTGCAAAACCTGTCACAAATGTATTCCATGAAAGGGTAGGTACACTACAAAAATGGCAAAACACTTTCACCTGGTGCACGGTGTAACAATCAAATTAAATTAAATTTGTGCAATGTATAAATCACAATTTACACATTATCTCACTGGGCTTTGACAAACTATACAGATGTGACACCCTCTGCCCTTAGAACCTCAAACCTAAGGAAAAATTAAAAAAAAAAAAAAAACCCTAAACAGGGAAAATAAGAAACCTCAGGAAAAACCACAGAGGAGGGACCCTTCTCCCTAGGACGGACAAACAATGCAATAGATGTCACTTGTACAGAACACAACAACATGATAATAACAGTTTACTTGGAATGTATAAAAGATCCATGAGTCCCAGACTCTGTGGAATCTATAAATCCAGATGTATGGAAAGTAGTAGTAGTAGTGATCCAGATGCAGGTGTAGTCTGTTGTTGAGTCATTATAGTCCATGTATCAAGATCTGAGTGTTGCTGATATAGTCACTGAGTCCAAGAGTATGTGGATTCTATAAATCCAGGGATATGTAAAGTTTAGTGATCCAGAAGTAGATGTAGTCTATTGGTCCAGAAGCCACTGTAATCTGTGGATCCCGATTTGCACTTGGAAATCCAGCCTAGGATCTATGTCACAGGATCTCCTTTCCTAATTTAAGCAGTAGGCATCAGGCAGGACCATAGCAGCAGCTCCCACACCTCCGACCTAGAAAGACCTCCAGGATGATAAAGCACAAAGACTCTGGGGAAGAAGTAAAGTTAGTGTAAGGATATGGACATTCAGAGAAACAGAGATGGAAATTGAGTCAGAGGGGGCAGAGAAGAGAGCTCAGTGCATCATGGAATGTTCCCCCAGCAACCCAAGCCTATAGCAGCATAACTAAGGGCTCGATAGGCCAGCCTTAACTATAAGCTTTTATCAAAAAGGAAGTTTTTAAGCGCACTCTTAAAATCAGAGAATGTGTCTGCCTCCCGTACCCAGACTGGAAGATAGTTCCACAAGAGAGGAGCTTGATAGCTGAAAGCTCTGCCTCCCATTCTACTTTTGGGCATTCTTGGGATCACCAATAACCCTGCATCCTGGGAGTGTAAGGTTCTGGATGGGTGATAGGGTACTATGAGCTCTTTAAGATAAAATGGTGCCTGACCATAAATAGCTTTGTAGGTGAAGACAAGGATTTTCTAATTCTATTTTGAATTTAACTGGGAGCCAGTACAGAGAAGCCAGTATGGGGCAAATATGGTCTCTGATCTTAGTTCTAGTCAGTACATGTGTTGCTGCATTTTGGATTAACTGAAGTCTTTAAAATCTTATTAGGGCAACCTGAAAATAAAGAATTACAGTAATCCAGCCTGGAAGTAACAAATGCATAAACTAGTTTTTCTGTATCTTGTTGAGACAGGATGTGCCGTATTTTAACAATGTTAGGGGGGTGGTAGAAGGCCGTCCTTGAAATCTGTTTTGCATGTGAGTTAAAAGACAGCTCCTGGTCAAAGATAACACCCAGGTTTCTGACAGTGGTGCTGGAGGCCAAGGCAATGCCATCCAGGTTAACTATGTTGTTGAATAATGAGGCTCTAATGTGTTTAGGGCCCAGCACAATGACTTCAGTTTTGTCAGAGTTTAACACTAAAAAGTTATGGGATATCCAGTTTTTAATGTCCTGAAGACATGTCTGTAGATTAGCTAACTGATAGGTTTATCTGGCTCCATTAATAAGTATAGCTGTGTGTCATCTGCATAGCATTGAAAACGTATGGATTGCTTTCTAATAATATTACCTAAAGGGGCATGTATAGTATTGGTCCAAGGACAGAACCTTGTTCATTCATCATTAAGATGAACAAAATTATATCTATCAGATAGGTAGGACTTAAACCATTTTAAAGCAGATCCTTTAATGCCAATTTGGTGTTCCATCCTCTGTAGTAAGATGTGATGATCAATAGCGTCAAAAGCTGCGCTAAGATCTAATACGACTAGTGCAGAGATAGGTCCCTCATCAGATGCAGTGAAGAGGTCATCGATGAGTGCACTTTGTTTGACGTGTTCCGCCAGCTTCTCTTCTCCTCCATCCTCCTCCCAGCTCAGGGAATAGTCAGCTCGTTACATTTGTCAAGCTATTCATGGTCAGGCACCATCTTATCTTAAAGAGCTCATAGTACCTTATCACTTATTCAGAACCTTTGCTCCCAGGATGCAGGGTTATTGGTGATCCAAAGAATTTCCAAAAATAGAATGAGCGGCAGAGCCTACAGCTATCAAGCTCCTCTCCAGTGGAACCATCTTCCAGCCTCGGTACGGGAGTCAGACACGCTGTCTGATTTTAAGAGTAGGTTTGAAACTTTCCTTTTTGATAACAATTATTGTTGGGGCTGGCCTATCTAGCCCTTAGTTATGCAGCTATAGACTTAGGTTGCTTGGGAAACATTCCATGATGCAATGAGCTCTCTTCTCTGCCCCCTCTGACTCCATCTCTGCTCCTCTAAATGTCTATCTTAACAAAACATTATACTAACTTTACTTCTTCCCCAGAGTGTTTTTGCTTTATCATCCTGCAGGTTTTCTAGGTCGTGGTGGGAGCTGCTGCTGTGGTCTTGTCTCACGCCTACTGCTCATATTAGGAAAGGAGATCCTGTGACTTGGATCCTAGGCTGGATTACCCAGCCTAGCCCATGAATTACAATGAATTCTGGACCAATATACTATACCCATACTTTTTCTGCATTTATAGACTCAAATGAACTCAAACATTCTTAGTAAATTGTTATTGTCATGTTCTGTACAAGTGACATCAATTGCACCTTTGTCTGTCCTAGGAAGAGGGATCCCTCCTCTGTGGTTCTCCCTGATGTTTTTTATTTATTGTTTAGGGTTTTTTAAGTTTTCCCTGACCCGGTTCGAGGGTCTAAGGGCAGAGTGTGTCACATGTGTACAATTTGTCAAAGCCCAGTGAGATAATATGTAAATTGCAATTTTGGGCTATACAAATAAAATTTAATTTGATTTGATTTGATCTGATTCATTAACAAGATGAGACGAAAATGTTTGGTGTGGACGAACGGACATTCAGAATTTTGACTGTCAGAATGTGAGCGATGAGTGCAGACTGAATGTCAGAGTTAGCCATTTCCTGCATGATAGTGTGTTTACTATAAATTTTATTTTAAAAATGCTATACCAAAAGAGCCACATATCTCTTGACAACTTATGTTTTGTTTTGTACAATTGCAGTTTTCAGCTGAAAAACAAGGTAGATTGGAGCATTGAGCAATGGTTTTGATTGATTCACATCCAAATCTTGACATTTAATGCAAAGTATTCTGTTCAGTCAAATATGTTCAATCCAATATAGTTTAAAATCTGCTCTTGTTGTTAATTTTTTCATGAGCAGATCTTTTAAGGGAGGTGACCAATGACACGAAACATCAACCACCTTTGTCCAGCACTCACCCTCAAAAGCACTGCCACACATGTTAATGCCCTTGTCACATCCTGTCTTGATTACTGTAGTGCTCTTCTATATGGTCCTATATGGTTTACCTCAGAAATCCCTCTATAAAATTCAACTGGTCCAGAATTCAGCTGCCCGCATTATTTCCAAAATCCTTTCCACACAACACATCACCCCTGTCCTCAAACATCTCCACTGGCTCCCGGTCCGCTTTCGTATTGATTTTAAAATCTTGCTCCTAACTTTCAAAGCCCTCCATAACCTTGCTCTTCCATACCTCACTGAGTTCCTAGAAATATACACACCCTCCTGTACACTCAGGTCGACCTCTGCCTCCCTCCTCTCCACTCCATTTGCCCATCAGTCCACCATGGTACTTCGATCCTTTAGCCACTCTTCCCTCTGACTTTGGAATGCACTCCCACAGGATATCCGCACATTAACATCTCTGCCCACCTTCAAATCACGTCTCAAAACCCATCCGTTCACACAGGTTTAGCTCACATGATCTTTACCACCTCACTTACACCACCACACCTTTTACTCATCCTTTGTTTTTATATTCCTGTTTAATGATATTATATCTTGATTTTTTATATTTGTCATGTTTAAGCGGTAGAAAATGGATGGCTGTATGTTTATTCATATTTTAACAATGTCTGTTTTTTTGTGATGTAAGGTGACATTGAGAGGCGCCTATGAATAAAATGTATTATTAACATTATTATTACCACTGTCGTTGCCAACCCCCCAGGCCCACCTCCCTCTATTCTGCCCCCTCCTAGCCATTTTGCTTGGTTGGCATCAGATTACTTGGATCCCAAGTATGACCGAAGAACACAAGTCCCACTCTTTTAGGTACAAGTTTGTCTTCATCTTATCGGTTCGGCTTGGGCTGAGTCCTGTTCTGTTTTAGAAAGCTGGGAGTTATTTGTGTCTCGCTCCTTCACATGTGTACATTGTTACACTAGACCTTGTGTTGCAAACATAAAGTGGGAGAAAAATGATGTAAAAAGCTGTCGGAACAGGTTGCAGCCGCCATTTCAATAGTTTGGTGATATCAATGATTGTAATTTCTTAGTGCAAATTAATATCAGCTGGTTCAGTACCAACTGATTGCCTATAAAAAGTGTCTCATTACCAAGGTGTCACACAAGAGACAGCTCATGATGGGTAAAAACAAAGAGCTCTTTCAAGACCTTCGCAACCTTATTTTTGCAAAACATGGCATTGG
This sequence comes from Mola mola, assembly GCA_001698575.1. NCBI lineage: Eukaryota > Metazoa > Chordata > Actinopteri > Tetraodontiformes > Molidae > Mola > Mola mola. The sequence goes on from KV751352.1 coordinate 5,259,376, forward strand.
TTACAGAAGGATTTCTAAACTTCTGAATGTTCCAGTGAGCACTGTTGGGGCCATAATCCGAAAGTGGAAAGAACATCATTTTACCATAAACCGGCCATGACAAGGTGCTCCTCGCAAGATCTGACAGAGGAGTGAAAAAAATTTCAGAAGAGTTGTCCAAGAGTCAAGGACCACTTGTGGAGTGCTTCAGAATGACCTGGAATTAGGAGTTAAAAATTTTTCCAGAGAAAACAATAAGTAAAGCACTCAACCACCATGGCCTGCATGCACGCTTAGCCCGCAAGACTCCATTGCTGAAGAAAAAGCATGTTGAAGTTCTTTTAAAGTTTGCTGCACAACATTTGACAAGCCTGTGAAATACTGGGATAATATAGTCTGGTCAGGTGAGGCCAAACTTGAAGTCTTTGAATGCCATAATACACACAATGTTTGGAGTACAGATGGCCCTGCACATCAACCAAAAACCCCAACAGTGAAGTTTGGAGGTGGGAACATCATGGTTTGGAGCTGCTTTCCAGCATACGGTACTGGCAAACTTCATATAATTGAAGGAAAGATGAATGGCAAAAAGTAGCGAGATATTCTTGATAAAAAATCTGCCTCCATCTATCAAGATGATGAAGATGAAACAAAGGCAGAGGTGGACGTTTCAGAAAGACAATGATCCCAAACACGCAGCCAGGCAAACTCTCAATTGGTTTCAGAGAAAGAAAATAAAGCTGCTAGAAGAATGGCCCAGCCAGTCATCTGACTTGAATCCAATTAAAAATCTATGGAAAGAACTAAAGATCAGAGTTCATAGAAGAGGCCTACAGAACCTCCAAAATTTGAAGACTTTGTTTGCAAGAGTTGGCCAAAATCACTCCTGAGCAATGCATGCGACTAGTTTCTCCATAAAGGACCTCTGTAGGGCGTCATCATTTACCTTGTCACTTCTAACCTGTTATTGTGACCAAACGCAGGGCTTTCTACTGATGGAAAATCATGTGTGTGAGACCCCTGTCACCATTTAGTCGTTTAAGACCCATTTCCACCAAGTAGTACAGTTCAGTGTAATTGTTTGCATTTCCATTCTTAAAAGCTGTGAATGGTACACTTATATAGTGAATTGTACTGTGCCAGTTTTGTCACCCTTCGCTTGGGGTACCTACCAGAGCTATCCCACACGATAAAAGGGGGGCTAGACCCACTGCAGTCTGCTGATTGGTCAACAGAATCATCACTTCCTGGCAACATTTAGGCTGTCTTTCTCCTCACTGCATACAGCCTTCTCTCAAACAGAGCCGGTCTACTTAGTGTAATAACCAGTCATATGCTGACAAGAAATAACACGAAATGCTGAATGTCCTCCATTATTTGTGTCCTCATCTTTATTAGAGGGATACACTGTGTCACGTTTCTATGATCTCAAGCAACTTACGTACTGGCGTGGTCAGGACACTCTGCCCACAGGTAATGGTACGGTTGCCAGTGGAAATGCACACCTAATTGTGACATGCCGAACTGAACTGAACTGAACTGTAATTCTCAGTGGAAACAAGGCCTTAGTTTGAACTTAAAATGACTCCAAATCACAAGACAGCAAGGCATGTAGTGTCAAATGCACAGCAATCCAATGACTTTGAAAGCTGTGTGGTCTGAATTTGGCATTAAGCTAAAATGAATGTTAGGTTCTCAGACCGACCAGATAGACAGCTTCACAGCTGTGAATTCTGGATGGGCCAACGTGTGCAAGAATACCTATCAATCATTTAACAACTACCCATACTTGTAAGCTATCTGCCTGACATTAAAATGAGTACATAACCTGGGTTGTTTAACAGCATCAGAAACACACAGGCAGATATTTAATGTTACACAAAGATGTGTGAGTTCTCGATGATATAGAGAGCATATGAAGAGATTCATTTTATAGTTCGACCAACAGAATTTACTTGAATTAGATACAGCTGAGAAAAATAACCAGCAACAGAAACTTTATCTGGCAAAACTGACAAATCATTCCTCCTCTTGTATTTTCTAAAATCATACTGCACATTAAAAACACCTGCTGTCATGACAGGTTACTTAATCAGGTTATTTTGGCTAGCAATGTCAACTCACTCATATTATTGGCCTAATATATACATATATATATATACATACACACACATACATACACAACCTAAACTTCCAAGTATGTATTTTAAACAGCAGCTTTCTGGGAACAGTGACACAATCACTGATGGCAAGATATCATTATTTGTTCAAATTGATAACTTGCCCAACAAACTGATTGTCAGGGTTTCCATTTGAGCCACAGCCACATATGTTTACTTTTTCCTTAATCTCCAGAATAATGAATTTCTTCATCACGATGCAACAGGCCCATCATGACACAGCACAGGGATGGATTAATGACACCATTAATATGATTTTATATCAACATTGCACATCAGCCACGAGTGATAAACATCACACGTTTTATAAACAGAAAGAAATCGTCAGGCATGGAGAAAAGCCGAGCACCAAACCAAGAAAAGACCTTCCAAGTGTCTTTCTAAGTTATTAAGTTAAAAGGATAGATGGGGAAAATAGATCCAATTTTAAGTAGCTATCGGCCAGCCTGATCAGTCAGGCAGCCTATCTGATGGCCCATCTCTGGTAGGAAAAAAAAGGGGGAAAAAAAGAGGTGAAAAGCCAGGGGGGGGGGAACATAACAGTGGCTTCGGCACGGCATTGGACAGAAAACAAATAAAAAAAGATCCAATTTTAATCTGCGCTCACATCGGATCGCTGCGTTATCTCTGTTCACATCAGCTTTTTCAGAGAACACTGAAAAGCAGAATTGAACAGGAAGCCGCGACCACAGTTTAGCTGCCAATGGACAAAGCATTCTTTAAGGGGTAATACATGAAAAGTCGTTTTATAGTCCTGTTCATTGTAGAGTGGCTGCCAAAGTGGTGCTTTAGTAACTTTGAAAAACGTTGTATGGAAAAGTGCAGGCTACCTCACTTGGTTATTCTGAGAAAATGCCGTCTGTGAACTGAATATAACTTACAATCTATGAATCCTCACTGTTGGTTTAGGTTGCGTTCAAGGTGAAATTACAATTTAAAGAGTCCTTAAACAATTGACGCAACAGCCAGGTGTTATACTTGTGCTTCGTAGCCTGACACTAACTTTAGAGTTTATGCACAATTGAACAGATGAGCACCACGAAGCATGAGATTTTTCTTGGAGCAGGCGTAATTCACAACTAGTCACAACTGTCCAACAAAGGCAACATAAAGTCGTAAACCTGTTTGATACTTACGCTTGATCTGCCGGGGTTTGCTCTGCTTTCTCCGGGACATGGTTGCTCTTCCAATGACCAGATGCCCGCTTGGGGGGACTGATCGAGCGGCAGGGAGGCGATCTGGTTCTTCTGTTTTCTGCTTCTTGTCTCTTTCCTCGCGGTTCACTGCAGCGACGCGGCGCTCCTACCAGCGAGCGGAGAAACCCACATGACCCGCCTGCTCTTTGATATCTTCTACCACGACAGTGAATGACAGGCTACCCGTGGCTGAGTACACTCACTTGTCACTGCCCCCTCCTCTTCTTTCCAAAACGTGCCTTCACCTCAGCTTCCTGTTGTTTCCCTGCTAACGTTATTCCCGCACTAGGCACGCCTCCGCCGTCTCTAACGCGTGCGTCAACTCGCACTGTTGCTAGTGTTCAGGAATATAACATTGGTGAGGAACAACAGCAGGAGATCAGTGGGGTGACTGCTGCTATTTTCTCTCAAGTTTAATTTCGCCGACCCGCTCCCTTGTCCTCTTGCGCGGTCTCTAAACCATGTAGCCACTTTACACGGAACTCGAGCGCCACAGTCAACTCTGCTTACGACTGAGGTGGGAACGTGTGTCTGGAACGCCTCTTATACTTGACGTGTTGCACCGCACTCGTGTCCTATTGGTTTATAGTTGTAAAGCGCGTCTTTTTTTAAACAACATAAAAACAAATTCCAAGAGAGAACACATTTCATAGGCTACAACACAACATTCAACTACCTTAGAGTTTAGGTTTCACTTTTGAATATTAATTGTGAAACTATATTCGTTTTTCGATTCACCCCGTTATGATGTGAAAGAATGAAAGAAAATAATACATATACCTGTATATTGCATTGGATTGCAGTGATTCCCCCCAGTGTCGGCTGTGATAGGTCATTTAAAACAAGTATAGAAAAAGTTTTCAGTGTTCAATCTTGTAATTGAGTTTGAAATTATTCAAAAATATGTACAGTTACATTTAATTCAAAAGTGATCAGTACTGATAAAACAAGGTGGTTAAATTTCGTGCCATTCTTCATTAATCTGACCTCTATTAAACCAATATTGTCTTGAAGGTTGCTTCCCATTGGTGGGAACTAACCTTAACCTATTGTGAAAATTGCAGGCCCCTGATAAGAGTTTTCCAACAGCACTATTGCACTTAAATCTTTGCTAGTGTTCCATAGATGTGGATTAATTATTGTAGACATTTATGGATTAATGAGAGTAACATGTTGTTTGGTCTTTTGTGTTGTTTTTTTTTGTGTGTGTGTAAACTCTTCAAATATGTATGAAAACATTCTAGCTATGATGGACAGCATCGTGATTTTGTTGACAGTGTGTTAACAATTTTTTAGCATGTGGATGGTTTATTAACATGGACTGTATTGCCATGAGCCCGTGTTAATATTAAATTGTTCTTGTCCTGGAATAAATTTTTCATGGAAATACTTTATCTCAGTCCCATGTTTTCATTACAGCAGAGACTTAAAGATTGCGTGGACCCCAGGAGATTTTCTGATGTTTCAGTGGCCTGCAGCATTCTTCAGTTTGGTATTGCTGTTTTTTTTGCCTTTTTGAAAAACTTCCCAGTAGTCTTTGTATGGTAAAATAAGGTAGGTAAAAATAGGCTACATGGTACCAATGAAACTCTCAAAAGATTCAAGTTTTGTCCAAATTAGGATGTTCCTGTAAATTTGTAATCAAAACACTTGGCATTGCTGAGTACTGAGTAATTTTGAGTAACTTTTTCCTTGATACAGATATGACATTGGTAGGTATATCCTGTATCTATGACTCAGATTTAAGTTATGGCTTTGTAAAAGTACTTACAAAGTGCAATAGTAGGATTAGACTGATGTATATTGAGAGTTGAGGGACACTAATGTGAATGAATTTGTGTATAGACAAAAATGTATTGAACTTTTTTGAGTGAGCATTTTTCAGTCTCTAACATAAATGTTAGACTATGAACAACAGGTGAAGGGAACTGTTTAGTCCACTCTCTGATATTAATTAAACTTTTTGCTATCTCTGTTTTAAATCATATATTAGATCATCTTTTTTTTTTTTTAAATTACAGCCATTTTACCAGCAATGGGATAAAAAGATGGAAGTAAAATTCAGCTAACCCTGAGCCAGCAATCCCTGGGTCACACCCTGGTTGTTGCCAATATGCCATATTGTTGTTACTCACCGACTGACAAAAGATGGACTTGACGAGCTAAAGTTGCTGGTGCCATCTAGTGGCCGTCTTGCAAATCATGCGCGCATCCTATAGAGAGCTTAGAGCCTTTCAAGTGAACAGGTGAAACTATATCCTTCTGTGTTAGTTAATGACAGACAACCACCCATGCACATTTGAAGGGAACCCAACTTAAATTACCTGCTTCGAACTCCTTGTCAAAGATTTCTGACTTAAGGCATGGTGATCTCGTGATATATTACATAATATTCAACTTTTCAATGTTAAAGATGTGTGTTAAGTCCTGGAACTTTTAGTCATTAATAGACTGCTTTTTTGTAACATGGCAAAATTTTGGGAATCTTGGAGAACTTGTCAATTTTTAAGTTGTCTATAATAAACATTGTTTACATTATGTTTTATTAGAATAACTTTCTTAAAAACTACGATTCTGTCTGATAACTAAATGAATTTATGATAACAGAGTTTGATCTGGTCTACATGTTAAGTGAAATGATTTTGTTGTGAATTGGTGCTATAGAAACTGACTTGACTGTCGCATTATGCAATATGTAGAGAGTAGTAATATTGCTTGCAAGCAGTGTTGTAAAAGGAACCCAAAACCCATACATGATATCATGTTGAAATAAAAGTCATAAAAGTGAACGTCAACCATATGAATACTACTTGAGTGACACTCTTAAAGTATCTGATATTAAGTGAACTTATGATTTTACAAGTATTTTCTGGCAATATAAAATGTACTTGAGTATCAAAAGTGCATTTATGTTTAGATATATTTATGCATTACATACATTATATTTACATTTACTGTATGCATTATACTGTATACTCTATGTCAAATGCTTCTCATTCTGGTCAATTATCAGATCCAATATTCCACATTTTTCTGATGATTAGAATCAGTTTTGTTTTATTTTATTTTTTTTATCTGACTGCAAATAAAAAAAAGCTATGCCGCATGTAAAATAGTAGCTATAAGTATAAATTTATTAATAAAGAAGAGTTAAAGTATAATATTTGCCTTTCAAAATATAATGGAGTGGGAGTTTATATGGACATCAAGTACATCAAAATCGTACTTACAGTAGGGCAGTACTTCATTGAATATATTCAGTTACATTCTATCACTGCTTGCAAGAGGCCTAGTATTACAGGTGATGTTTACTAAGAATGACGGAAATGAAGTTACCTTATTAATGTTTCAGTCTGCTTTTAAAGGATCGTCTTTTGATCAGAGGATCAGTGGTTCAATTCCCGATCCCTGCAGTGAGTGTGTAGAAGAATGAGAAAAAAACTGAATTCCAAAATGCTCCTAATGCTTTGCAGAGGGTGTGTGAATAGATGAATGTGACAAACATTGTAAAGTGTTTTGAAGAGTCAAAGTAAACCAGAAAGGCACTATAAAAATGCAAGTCCATCTACAATTTAATATTGTTATAATATTTACTGTTTAGAATTGGAACTAAACCGTAGACTCAGGCACATAAAAGTGGTAAATATCAACAAACAAACAGGAAACATGAGGGGGGGAATGGTAGAGAGACCCTACAGGAAATGAGAAAAACTGCCAAACCCTGACAGAAACCTTCATTTTGAGAATATTCTCTTTCGAAGGATTTTAAAAAAATAACTTAAAAAACATTAAAAGAATAAAAGTATTGATTTCTACTTGAAAAACTTGCCAACAAAATTGCACTAAAAGAAAACAATTTATCCATCCATTCATCCATTCATGGATCGATGGGAGGGCTGGAGCCTATCCCAGAGTCTGTGATGATTAAATGGCATTGTTTTACAATCAAATAAGATTACTTGTAACTGTTGCACTGTGCATAACGCAGCGGACTGTATATTTAATAGCGCAAGAGCAATACTATAAAATCTGTTTTACCAGGTACCACATCACAATATGTGGTTAATCATAAGCTTATCATGTAAACTTTAACTCTTATGCCTTAAAGGAATGGATTCTAGAACCCCAAATGGTCTCAAGAAGATCTATCCACCCTTTTCTCAGGGACACTACTGTAGAAATGATTATGGTTGTAATTTTTGCTCTTATAGGGGAAGTAACAGTAAAGTATGTATCAACAGTAAGTAACCATGGAGACCAGGTTAAAAACAGTTGTCTTTTCAAGAAGATTTGCATTCCGATAGCAGTACATTCACGAGCTATATCCTTAATCATAGAGCTTTGGTACTTGTTGCTCTATTTGCAGTTGCACTAACAGCCAGTTGAGCAAATTTTGTGCACCCAAAACAAAACAGCCCATGGTACAATTCCTATCGTCTACTTTCCAGACAACAAATCCAAAATAACATGGCTGAAACTAAATGTTGTATGTATGCTTACTGTGTTTCATTTTTTAATGTAAAGACAGGAAACCCGCACCCACCCGGATGGATGGATGGATAGATTGAAAAGGTTAATTTAACAATCGCAACATTTTACTTTCCACAGTAATGCATCTGTGTAGCTGGATGATCCCCCTGCCCTAAAACATTTGAACACTGACCCGTTTCTACTTTACCTGACGCTGAAACTTAAACCTAGGC
>KV751352.1:5267861-5291292 GCA_001698575.1 Mola mola
TGTCTGCATTGAGCGGTGATAACAGTGACAAATTAAACCTGGACCAAAGGGAGTCTAGTCTCTGGAAGGAGAAGGTGGGTAGGCTTTTTGGGGGAGGAATACAAGGCAAGGAGACAGGGGGTCGAAATAGGAATGGTGTTGTTATTCATTCCACTAACTCTGTTGGAACAAAGAGGAGATTTAATGCCAAGCCTTTTCCTGATTTCATGCTATCATTTTGACTTGTTGGACTGGTGGGGGATGCCAGATCATTGCTGCCAGAAGACTGCAAAACTTGAATTAGGGAACCAATCAAAGAAGACACCCAGCTTGCAAGACAGGAGCTAAGCTTGCTGCGTTGAAGATAGCATAAATGCACAAAACTTAAACTAACTCTATGTCCTTTAAATCAGTCAAACACTGAATGTATTAGTCTTACACTGACACCTGGAATTATCTATGCTTACCTGAATCATGTTTTAAAACTTATTTGATGTTTATATATAATCTGTTGGAAGCAGATATATATACAGTATATATTGTTAAATATTGTTGCACATACTAGGAGATTTCAAACTAAAAAAAAATACAGTAGAAATGGATTGCCTTGGAAACAATGGTGTCAGAAGAAATGTCAGAGTATGCATGTAAGGGTTCAAAATAAGTTCAGTCAGACACCAACAGAACTGCCCCAAACCAGCCTGAACCAGGTGGAACTGGCCTCAAACAACTAAAGTCAGCCAGAAGTTGAAACCAATAAAATCAATCAATAAGATCTGGAGAGGATACAGTGTTACCAAAAAAAAAGGTGTTAATGACACCATTGTTTGTGGGAAAAGTTTTGTGTTGTAAGTTGTTTGTTTGCTTAAAGTGGGCAGGGTTGTTGTGTATAGGTATGGAACCACGTGGGACAAATAGATGATGTATCACAGCATAGAAATCAGTCTGGTTCCACAGCCGACTTGGGTTTATGACCTTTGTGAAAGTAAACTCTACAACCTTGAACTCTAATGGTTTCCAGTGACTTTTTTTTGAGTCTTTTGAGACACCAATATTTACTTCTAGGAAGATAAGTGTCAAGTATGGACGTACATTTTTTTTCTCATGGTGAAAGCCTGGACGTTGTGCTACCTGTGCATTTTGCTGTCCTTCCAAAATTCCCCCCTGCCCGGGCTTTCACCGACCCCCAACAAGCTGTTTGGTAAAAACAGATGTAAGCCATCAACCTATACCACAACCTCCTTCCCTCCACACCATTGAGCTTCTCTACTCCAAGGCCAGTTTGACCACCAGGAGTTCCCAGTCCCCTGTATCTCCTTGCTTAGGGCGAGGGTTTATTGAAAGAAAAGGCATAAAGATGAAGCATTTGGTTGCAATGTGCATAGAGGCTGTGGGTGGAGGATTCATACAGTACTAGCTAAAATAAAAACAGTGGATTGCATGAGCCATTCCAGAACAGCTTTCACCTTGGGATGAATCTGGATGTTTCCAACACCGATGATACACCCTTGGGGATACATAAGTCACATTTTTCTGTCTTTCTAAAATAATCTCTCATGCACAATCGTGTGATGCACATGTTTCTGCTTGCACTTTAAGATAATAATTGAATAAAGACAGACAAAGACTAAGGCAGTGTTAGTGTTACGGAGTTGCGAGACACATTATGACACAGGGGTTAGGTATGGAGTTAGATCAGACTCAAATTTCACAAGTGCACACAAAAGGATTCACAAATGTATTTTGGGTTTAAATGTAAATGGATCTTTCCACAAAAATATTTGTCGTTCTATATAATATGTAAGAATGTCAGCTAACATCCATACATTATATTATGTGAGAGAATTAAAACTGCCAAATGGTCAATGTGTGAAGTCTGATCATGACAGCTAGTTACCTTTTATTTATTAGAGTTAATATCAGTATTGTACTGTAGTACTGAAATGACAAATGATACTAATAATGATGATACTGAGATGAAAAAAATGAATGTAGCTGCTACAGATACCCCCCCATAAATAAGCTATTCAGGAAATTATTCAGGAACTGCTGTGCGGACACATTCATGTGATTGGTTGGAAATTAAAACATGCCCATGTGGGGATATTTTACTGGGGATATTTAAACAAACCACAGGAATGCGTCCACAAAGCTCAAAGGAGGACATTTCTGATAATCCCTGTTGAAAAAAATGCATTTGTAAATCTATGCATTTGAAGAGTCTCAAAAACCCACACATATATGCAGTGAAGTTTACAAACCACAAGCAATTTCTGAATGCAGATTCAACAGTCTGTGTATAAAAGACACAACATAATTTACGTTTTCCATTGTATATACAGTATTTGAACAACAAGAAATATTTTTCTGTGCATTGGAACATATTTTTCTGGAGAGAATGATTTACATATATATGCACAATTTTGAAACTGGTCTTACTCCATAGTTAGTGGGTATACTTCAACTCCCTTAGTGACTAAGTTTTACTAAGAAATCCAAATCTTTTAGCACCACAACACATACACATCACATTATTTTAGAGAAAAAAAACTGATTCTGCAGCATGACAGGGTTTGGTGTGTTTGCAGCAGGAGTATTTGTGTTGAACCCTAAGCAATAAAGCTGTAAAATACATTTCAGTTTAGCTTTATTTAAAATGTTTCTTACTTCTTTGAAATCATACAAGCCTTTCCAGTGGGACATTGAAGTCTTTCAGACCTAGATCGTTATGTCCCCATGGATTTATACAGTCTAAGAGTGAATTCACTTTGCAGCAGGGAGCTGCAAGGTTCACTATTTGCAACAATTTGCTGTTCCTTCCTCATGTTCACAGTGCTCATCATGTTTACCTAGCCTGACCTTGTTTCTCTATCGATTCAAAAGGTAAACGTTGTTGCCAAACCTAACCTTTGAGGTGGAAGATTGAATTCACAGGCTATGATTTGCTAACTGTATCATCAAATCAAGAGTAAGACTACATTAAGCACTAAAGCAGCTTGACATCTATTTTTGGAACCTCGATCAGATGTTTGTGTAATATGCAAACAACATGTTTATTTTCTTGTTGAATTGTTGTACTGCTTGCTGAGTTTAATTCTCAGTCTATATCTTGCTGAATGTAAGTTAATTAAAAGCATTCCCTACATTGTTAAGAACAGTGTTTTTCATTTTTGTCCTAAGGCGTGATTTGAGTTATTTGATTAATTGTATCTTTTGTCATATCTTTGTAGCCACTACCAACTAATATAGTAATGGTACACTGAACCTTAAAAGTGATCCAGGTCAGATTTCCTACCAGTTAAAAACAGCATATATGTATATGGAAAATTGAATCTTCGACATCCATCGACAGTGTTATTCAAGTTCTCATTTGAGCGCTGCACTTTTTCCATGCAACTTACAACTAAATACACTTAGAATTGCAGAGTCAAGAAGAATAATGCCAATTTAATTATTAAGCATAATTCATGTTTCTTTGTAATTGCTTTCAAAAATAAAACATACTATTCATTAGTATTATTGAAACAGCTGTCTAAAATGTGTTCGCATCTCAAAGAAGATTGAAATTACAAGAAAATAGTAAATGCCACAAGTTCAAATCACTCGTAAAAACACCTAAGAACAAACCCATTTGTACGATTGGTTCTTGTATGAGGCTGGTTGTGTGTTTATCGTACAGTTGTAGAAATTGTTGGACCGCAGCATTACGCTATAGTAGTCAAAGAGCAAGATTTTGTTGTGGTGACTCAGTGGTCAAGAGTTCTTGCTGATGTGCTTTAGAGGTTAAATCAATGATTAATCAACGATTAAATCAAAGATTAATCAATGATTAAGTCAAAGATTACAGTGACAAAATGAACTTGCATGTGGCAGTCAGAGGTACTTGCTGAATATTTGTATGTTCAGTATTTGGTGTGTGCGCTTATGCACATTTTTTCTTACCTACTGGGGACATTCTCTGGCCTAAAGACTGACCCTGTTTGGACCAGCCATCCTCATGGGTACCAAAAGCAAGTCGTAATTTGGAAAATTCATTCAAATCATTTCTGACTTATCGGCTGGAATCAGGGATGTATGAACTGAGATAAATTAAAGGTTAACTTTGGGTCGAAACTGGTTATAGATGCGGGAATATGTTAGGTTATATGCAGTGAACCGAAGTCAATGCAATGTCCTGACAAGAAAAGCTGCACAAACCTAAATGTGTCTGTGTGTGTGCTTGTTTGTGTGTGTGTATGTGGGTGAGGGGTGGCACCAGAGGGCCAGGACAGGGGAAAAGGGCTATTTCTCTGAAAGTACGTTATGATTCTGTTTGAGTCCAGGATGAGAACAGTGCCGCTCTTTGTTTGTGTCCTTTGTGCCCTGACAGCGATAGCAAAGTCAACACCAGGTAAGTAAATATGATTTTCTTCTTATTATTAAGTTATATCATGTCAGGGCAAGGCATTCTGATGAACTAGCCAGTAGATGACAGATGCATAGCTTCATTGTACATATTTGTAATCTCTTAGTCAAGGAATATCGATTGAAAACAAAATTTTAAAAAAATGCTTAAGACCAAGCATTACCATTCAGAAATTTGACTAAAAGAAACTCTGTTCACAATATTTCAAGTAGCTACAAGCATGCTTGATCTCTGTTTTGTAAAGGAATTTTAATGGATTTCAAACATTAAGCGGATTCAAGAAATTAACAAACCAGCCAAATAATCCCTGAATCTTTTTTTAATTAATTTGTTCTTATTATACTGTTTATTAAGCATTCTTTTGCAGCTTATCAAGTGTGGAAACTCAAATCTTAGCTCAAAACAGGTGTAGTTTCTAATCTGTGCTTTGTGTTATGAAAGTACACTTGGGAAATGCAGTTCATGGCAGTTTTCGGGGTCCACAACATCTACAAATGCAACATATTACAATAATGGAGATATACAATATATTAAAATAAAAGAAAAATGATTGCAATACTATACACATCACACATCAAATCAAAGCACTCAGGCAGCTGCTGGATTTTTTTTTTAACTGATTTCTTCACTGCACAAAACCCCCTTGCAAGGTGTGTCTTTATCAAATCAATGTCTCCACATCTACATACAACAATAACTTGGACATCAAATCAGCATGACAACTGCAAGATATCTTGAATGTAAAGTTTTAACAAAACATAGCATAACTTGGACAATGACTGGCAGTATTATGAGTATAAAAATTGTATTGTAACCTTAACATTAGTCAAAAAGCACCAAATTTTATCTTCAGCCAGGAGCATCAACCCTGTCGTGTCCCTGAAATATGGCAAAATCAGAGGGGAAAATATGAAGGTGAAAGGTAATGAGAGGATGGTGAAGCAATACCTGGCCATCCCTTTTGCCCACCCCCCTGTGGGGGCCCTCCGGTTGGGATGTAGAGCCCTGGGAGGGGGAGAGAGATGGCAGACACCAGCCTCCTATGTAAGACTTGTGATGGCTTCTGTTCTATTGACATGGATGACATCTCAATTCTTCTTTGTCACCTTTAAGTCTCACTTTCCCATTGCAGGTGTATCCAAGATCCAGACATAGTTGTGAGCGTGTCTCAGATAATGTCTGTGCAATACACCCCACCAGAGGTTTCTGAAGACTGTCTGTATCTGAACGTATACACTCCATCTGAGGCAACAGCAACAGACAAACTGCCGGTGGGTCAATATATAGTGTGTATATTCGGCTATGGACAACACAGCAACAAAAAGGCTTTGTGAAGGGTGGGGATTCATTTATGATGTTAATGGACTGACTTCTAATGTAACATGTTAAGATTTCTTTGTTCATCCCACTGTCTTTTTTTCTGTAGGATGCTTATTAACTTTTAATAAGAATGTATGCTCGATTTTTAACATTTAGATTTCTTCATGGCAGCTTGAACGAGGTATAAAACGAGGCATCTTGGTCGAAATTGGTATTAGCTAGGATAGTTAGCTTGTTGATGAAAACATGATGGTGCTCCTGTTTATTGGTCTTTCGTTTATTGTCTGTTTATCTGCTAAAACTAGCAATTCTAGTAAATTATGTACATTATTTTATTGTGGTTTAATGTGAGTGAGGTGTAGTACAGTGATGATGAAAAGCAGGCAAGTATCCCCTTGGCTTCATTTGATAATTCAACAGTGTTTTACAGTGTTTACACTTCAAATAACATTTCATCCATCAATGCTTCAACTGTAGCTTAGGTTTCAACTGTCTGTGCTCCACATGCCCATTGCAATTCAACAGTATTTTTTTTTTGCTATAATTAGAAAGTTTTGAGCTTTTAGACCAACTGAAATTCATATATTTTCTGTACTAATGAAGCAACTGACACTTTCAGTTATTTCTACTGATTTTCAACTGGCATTCCAACCGACAGTATAGTTACTGTGGGCCTTTGCTTTCCAATTCTGGGTTGAAATTATTACACTTCATCTGACATTTAAAAAGATTTAGGGCCTTTATTTTCAACTACTTACAGTGCATACACAGACTTAGAATTTAATGGTTCCAACAAACATTAAATGGACACTTCACCCCAAAATCAAAAATGTATACTTTTCTTTTCTAAATCGGTGTGAATTGGCAGATTTTTGATCATAGAGATCTCTGAAGAGATGTCTGCCATCCCTGCCTTCTCTCCAATATAATGAAATTAGATGCCGCTTTGCCAAAAAAGTGACATCTAGACCAAGGTCTTTTGTTATCAATTAATTTAGTTTGTAATTGACAGAGACCCAAAAATCCTCCACAGCAAGTTATTGGTGAAGTGGCAAGTAAAAAATGCCTTTTATAAGGCAAAAGCCTCAGAGTTTGTTTGTTTTTTTAATATAGTTGTTTGAGACAGTCAGTGATCCATTTCAGCTTGTCACTGATATATGAACTGAAGAATCTGAATGGGTTATGGGTTGGTTGTTTGCTTCTTTTTTTTCTTTCTTTCTCCTGAAGACTACAACTATTCCCATGGTTTTTAATATGTTCATTTGGAGGTAGCTCTAGTTCTTGTACAGCTCTATTCACCTATTGGCAGTACGGGGTCTCATTGTTGCTCTTGATAAGATGGTGAGGGGGTGGCATACCTAAAAATTTTACTGAGCTGTGGTGAGTGTTGTATAAGAGTAGTGAGGGTCAAGCGGTGTGATAAAATTCTAGCAACTCTGACCGATTTAATTCTCTCTCCAAGGAAGTAACACAAAGCTGGGATGATGGTGAACAGTATGAGAGGACTGACGGTATTGAAAGCCAAGCTGAAGTCTACAAACAGGTTGTGGTCGTAGGTGATTCCTGGTGTTGCAAAATGAAGTGAAAAGCCAAGTTTACTGCATCTTCAACAGGCAAACTGGTATGAGTTCATTAGTGAAGATATACAGGACTTTAGAGATGATATGTGGGCAAGATGCCAATAATGTTTATATTACAATCTCTCACAAGCAGGACCTTCTCATCCATATAGAAAGTCAGGGTTGTCAGTGTGAAGGTGGAGTGCGAGTTTCGACTTAAAGTTGACTACTAACAGCGCTTCCCTATTCATTTATTTTATTCCTGGTTTTATTCCTGAGATATAAATTTCTGGGTGGAGGAAAATTGTTAAAATATATAGCTATAAATCTGCAGACCTGACTTTTTCACAGCTTCTTATCCTTACAAGATAAGAGGCTTATAAAAAAGTTAAGTAAAAAATTCCTATATCAAGGAATGACATAGGCACAACAGCTTTGACCACTGTGGATGGTTTTGTGTTTTCTGGTTGACTGCTGAGTCCGTTTATATTGCTGCTATTGCAAGTAAAAGAACACTGCTTACAAAAATCAATTCTTCCACTGGCACTTTAGTGGTGAAATATGTATTTCACTTATTGGTTAAATACGTATAGACATTATAATTTTCATGATCGGCAGCTTTCTTATGCCATTCCCTTGTGCTTCATGTGCATCAACGGTATTGCTTTTTTATGTCATGCATTTTATTAAAAATCTTCACACCTCTCCATTATAAAAACCTGGTCATGATGAATGAAGAAGGCAGCACTTGATTAGTTCATTTTGTGCGGAAGAAGAGTCAAAAGACACACAAAATTTCTTTTTTAAGCGAAGCATCTGAAGCAGAAAGCCCGAATTAACAAAGAAAGTTGATAATCTCTTAAAACTTAAGGTTTGTCAAGCCAACTATGACAGAGAAAGCCCTTCTCTTCTTAACCTCTTCTTAACCTGGTTTGTAGTATACCCCTCAGGTCAGGATTTGCTGCTGAGTTGGTCAAATGTGTTTTTTCCCCTTCAAAAAACTGTAAGCAATGTGCCATGTAGTTCCTTAATATTTGAGAGAAGGCAGATATCACTAGGGCCAATATCTCCAAATCAATCTACAGGTTGAAAGAGTACAACAGGCAAGAAGAAAAATATGTATTTTGAATTTTGAGCTGAATTGTCCCTTTTAGTGGCTGTAAACAGTACAGTTAAGTAAAGAGATACTCTCTTTGTACAATTTTTTTTTCTATAATACATCAGAATGAATATATTCTGTACCTTAGACTATATGGAAGTGTCAGCTGTGAACAACAGGCTCCTGTGTTGTGTTGTTTTCAGGTGATGGTCTGGATACATGGAGGAGGTCTAACAATGGGTGCAGCTTCTCAGTTTGATGGTGCTCCATTAGCTGCATATGAACACATTGTCATAGTTATTATTCAGTACCGCCTTGGCATTCTGGGTTTCCTGAGGTAAGGACCTGTGATGAGCATCACATTTTCGTTCACTGGTTTCACATAAACAAATAACATGAAACTATCTACAGTATCATAGTTGCAGTTTGGCCTTACCTTTTTCAATGACATGATTCTCTCAGAACCCAAAGCAAGTGTCTTGACTTTTCCTGTTCCAAAGCACCGGGGATGACCATGCTCAGGGTAACTGGGGTTTGTTGGATCAGCTGGCAGCACTCAGATGGGTGCAGGAAAATATTGAGGCCTTTGGTGGAGATCCACAAGCTGTCACAATTGCTGGTGAATCTGCTGGGGGTATCAGTGCATCCATACTGGTAAAATAAAAAAAAAAAACAGCACACACTCACACACACACACACACACACACCCACACACACACACACACTCACACACACACACATTTCCACATTTTTAACATGTTTAATTGACTCTGTGTCAGTTGAACTGTGTTAGATTCAGTGTTTATTGTTTATTTCTTATCTAATTATGCACTTTGTGGTTCATTTTATACCATGTCCATCTGTCAAGTGATTGCATGTATTTTTCCTTACGAACAGACTCTGTCTCCACAAGCAAAGGGCCTTTTTCAGAGGGCAATCTTTCAAAGTGGAGTTGGAACTGTTGGGGCCTACACTACAAACCATCCTTTGGGTTATGCCAAGGTACTTTATATGTAAACTGAGAGGGTATGAATTTTTACAAAATCTACTGCATCAAACATATACATGCACTGCCTTGAACATTTGTTTGCAATAGTCACACTTAAAGCTGCATTAATTATTATATTCCCTTTCCTTTCTTCCTTTTAGTTTTTTCCAGAGATCTATCACACTTTTTTTTCTGAATCAATTGTTTGAACACTTTTCGATTTTTCATATGTAAGTGCCTGATTTTTTTTTTGCAATTCACAAAAACAAGCCCAAGAAAGACTTGTGGTTCCATCAATATTTCTGAGTTAAAGAAAGTTATTCCATTCTTTTCACTGTTGCATTTGGAGCTAGACAGATTGTTGGACTGTTTATTCATTATTTATTCACAGGAGTCAGACAGCTAGTGCTATTGGAAACATTTCTCTAGATCAGGAAACATTTGCCTGATCTGTGTGTGGCTCTGCTTTGATCACTGACCAGAATGTTTTACTTTTACGAAAATTCTGTATCAGTGTGCATTATTGCTGAGTTTGAAATTTTTATTAATCTCTTCATTATACCTAGATTGTTGCCAACCTTACCAGATGTGACCACAGAAGCTCAGAAGAACTGATCCGGTGTGTGAGGAGAAAGACTAAGGATGAGCTTATTGATGTGACTAAAAAGGTACCCGGTCTCAAGAAAATGTATTTAGCTTTAATTTCATCGCAATAATTCTGTTACTTTTACTTATTGTGCATTTTCTGGATCCTTCTCTGAGAAAAACATTCTGGTTTTAGTTTTAGTTTTCTTTCTAGAGTGAAGAAGAATGAATTAATTTAGACTAAAAGCAAATATTGCAAGGTGTCAATTATAACCTGCTGTAAATATTACATGGTTTTGGATATTTTTTTCTGCATCATGTCGCTCACCCAAAACTGTATTTTAATTCTGCCCAGGTTCTGTGCAAAATTCCTCATCAGAATTTCAAGTGTCAGTCCTTACTTTACCCACACGATGGCGATCTGTTAATACTCTTCACTGGTGAAAGTCTGTTAAGTTCTCTCTTGTTTAAGATGACAATTTTCCTGGGAGCTGTGGTGGATGGTGAGTTTCTGATAGATACAGCCGAGGAGCTTCTCAAGAGACAAGAGGTGCTAAAGGTTCCAGTTTTGATGGGAATAACCAACCATGAGTTTGGATGGATCCTGCCTCAGGTCTCAAACCTACTCCCGATGTTTTACATTCCAAATATTTAGCTTAACCCATGACTCCTGCCATGTATGTGAACTCCATCCAATTTTCAGATGACAAGAACTGTTTTTCTATATCTTGAAGGATTTGTCTGAATGGTATTCTGGTATTGTCACATGTTGGTCACAGAACTTTGCGCCCCCTGGCTGGGAGCAGGGTATGAACAGAGAGACTGTGCTTGCAGTGGTGAACATATTCAATCCATCAGGGGTAAGCTACATCATGTTTTTTGTTGGTGGATTATTGAGAATAATTGTTTGCAAGTTGGTTGCTATGTTGATAATTGTTTCTGATCTTATATTTTATTACACAAGGGGTAGGTAAGTAATTAATGAATTCAGAGTTAAACATTACAAGGAAACATTGCTATATATAGCTTACCTCCAACATACAGTTAGGTGCAGAAATATTTGGACAATGACACAGTCTTTTATCATTTTGAATCTACTGTATATATACCACAACAATGGATTTGAAATAAAACAATCAAGATGTGTTGGAAATGCAGACCTTAAGAACTAATAAATGTAATAAAATGTAAATGTAGTATTCTTCAAAGGCTTGTCAGTCACCTGACCTCAACCCAATAGAGCAGATTTTCAGTGACTGAAGATAAAACTGAAGGCAGAAAGACCCACTGAAAAGCAACAATTGAAGGTGGCTGCAGTAAAGGCATGGCAAAGCATCCCTAGGGTCCAAACTGGTAATGTGTATAGGCTCCAGACATCAATCAGTCATTGACTGCAAAGGATTTTTTATCCAGCTATTAAAAAAATATAGTTATATATACAATTATCTGAGTCCGTCCAAATACTCTTGAACCCCTGAAAATGGAAGTACTCTGTGTATAATAGCTGTAATTGCCAAACAGTAAATGCCATATTTTTTTAAACTTCTTAAGTTAAACCTGAAAGTGCGAACTTTGATTACATGTTGATTGTTTTATTTCAGATCCATTGCAGTGGTGTACAGAGGCAAAGTGATACAAACGGTGTCATTGTCCAAATACGTCTGGACCTAACTACATGGATAATCACATTTGCAAGAGATAATTTTGTTTTAACAATAATGTGGGGTTTTTTTTTGTTTTTTTTTAAAAGTCTTTATATAATTTTCTACTAGGGCTGTAACCAACATTTTGTTTTAAAAATAATATATTAATCTGTTGATTATTCATTTTATTTCACTGAACATTTCAGGTGGACTTTAAAAGTACATGAGCTGTTAAAATAAGAATAAAAATGTAAATAACTAATGCTAATGTTTGCGCTAGCCAGCTATTGTCATATTTCTAGTTGAGCTGTATTTCAAGGAAAACACACATTACATTTTCTTACCTAAATACAAGAGATGTCAGTTTTGTGAGACTTACCCTGCTGTTGTGTTCCCTTCTTCCTTGTAAATGATACCAACAATATGGTTTCAGATGCTGCACCATAACTGTAGTGCTCCTGTGACAGGCCAAATTTTACTTACACAGTTTGCAGCAAAAGTGGTTTCCTTTTTTATTCAATGTAAAATGCTCCCATACTTTTAATGCTTTTGGTCTGTCTTCTCTGCAGCTGTTTACATTTTGTCGGTGTTTCACAACACAGCAAGTGTCATAGTAATTGCACAACACAACAAATTGACAATGTCATTCCTTGCCAACTAATTTAATAATTGATTTGTTGTGGCATACCTATTTTCTACAGTCTATTCTAGAGGAGTTGTACAATGATTATGTTAATTTTCCTACTTATGTGACTTAAGAAAATATGTTTGGGGAAATTATCGTTTATTTATTCATTTATATATTTGCTTAGTTTTGTTGCATTAAATCTAAAACAGAAGAAATTATCCTTCTTGGTTCAAAAGAAATAAGGTTGAAAACAGCCCTACCTCAGATGGTCCAACCTTCCTTCCTGTTCCAGGCCTTTTCCACCAACGGCCTCATCACAGATGAATACCTGAAAAATGCCAAAACCCCAGAGGAGATCAGGGACGCATTCACTGAAGTCATAGGAGACATTCTGATGACGTTCCCTGTCATCAAAGTGGCCAGATACCATTCAGATCTGAGGAGCTAAGGCAGAGGAAGAGCATCTTGACAGGACTGTGAATAAGAGTGTCACATACAGACAGACTGTTGTCATTCCCAGCTCTTCACGTGTCAACGTTCTGTCATGGACTGCCCCCCTCTCTTCCAAACACTCAAGGTGTACCCTTTGGTGTCACTCAGAGACACACAAATGCATATTGTACCTGCAAACTATAAAGCATGACAGAGGGTTGGTATGTGTTGAGCTGGGATGAAAATAGGTTGCTACAGATGAACAACTCTTTGCATTTTGTCATTTTTGGTGCAATTTACAGTTAGATTACAGATTACTTCGTACTTATTTAATATAAGTTCATCCTGATAGAAGGAACCTATAGAGTTCATACATCATCCTCTAGTTATGGAGTTAGATCAGTCTCGAAATTCAGAAATGCACACAGAAGCATTATGCATTTTGGGATATACATATATGTAAATCATTCTCTCCACAAATATATGTATTTAAAATAGTTTGCTATTTTAATCTAAAATGTAAATTATTTTGTGACTTTTTTACACAACCCGTTGAATCTGCATTCACAAATTCTTTGTGGTTTGTAAACTTTACTGCATTTTTGTGTGGGTTTTTGAAACTCTTCAAACACGTGGCTTCACAAATTTATTCTTTTCAACAGGGATGAACAGACGTGTCCTTCCTTTTGGCTCTGCGGAAGCATTCATGTGATTGGCTGAAAAGTAAAACATCACCACATGGACGGGGTCACATGAATGCGTCTGCACAGCAGTTACTGAATAATTATGTTACTAACATGAAAATGCTATGTTTATTTAAAAATGGGAAGGGAACTTCTGTGTCAGTTAAATCCCTTTTCCATCTCACTATCACCATTATTATAGTGTTATTATAGAGTAAGTACTAACAATACAGCACAGAACTGACATTAATTCCAATAAATATTTACAAAGAATTCCCCAAATGTATTACTGAATCCTTTGTTGTGCATTTGTGAAATCTTGAGAGTGATCTTAACTCCATATATAGTATTTAGCACAAACATAAACCTTTGAACTTCCTTCACCTTCGTGTTTTTAGATGCAAGTGTTCCAGTTTACCTCTACGAGTTTGTATACCGTGCTGAGATACACAGACACACCAGACCCAGCTTTGTTAAGGCAGATCATGCAGATGAGGTCGGGTTCATGTTTGGTGAATGTTTCTGGAATGGTCACATAAAAATCATAGGTAGGTTGTATGTCATACACAACACAAAATTTGCATTTATTAATGTCTATTATCAAATACTTATACATACAATACAATACAATATAAACTGTGTACCACGCATGTTCTGGAACTTTGAACGATAGGGCTACAACACTTAAGATGATGGTTAATGAGCGTCAGTATTTGATTTTGCTCTTATACTTCTGTCCCATCTCTTGGCAACATTACCAAGGAGGATGAAAGCATCTCTAGGACTATGATGGCATACTGGGCCAGTTTTGTCCGGACTGGGTGAGTAAGGAAAGATCTTCCTCTTTCGGCTTTACCTAAGTATTTCTAGGAGTCGCCACAGCGAGTCATCCTCCTCCATCCTTCCCTGTCATCTGCATATTCTTCTATACTATCTGCATATCCTCTCTCACCACACCCATGAATCTCCTCTTAATCCTTCCTATTTGCCTCCTGCTTGGTAGCTCAAACTTGAGCATCCTTCTACCAATATATGCGCTGTCCCTCCTTTGCACATGTCCAAAACATCTCAATCTGGCCTCACTAACTTTGTCTCCAAAACCTCTGACCTTTGCTGTCCCTCTGATGTGCTTATTCCTAATCCTGTCCATCCATCCTAGTCACACCGAAAGAAAATCTCAACATCTTTAACTCTGTCACCTCCAGCTCTGCCTCCTGTCTTTTGGTCACCGTCTCCAAGCCATACAACATTGCTGGTCTCACTATTATCGCATAAACCTGGTTCGTTGCTACTCTTTTGTCACAGATCGCTCCTGACCCTTTTCTCCACCCATTCCACCCTGCCTGCGCTCGTTTTTTCACCTCTTTAACACACTCCTCTTTGTTCTGAACAGTTGACCCTAAGTACTTGAACTCATGGACCTTTTCCACTTCTACTCCCTGTAACCTCACTGTTCCACTTGCTTCCCTTTCATTCACACACATGTAATCTGTCTTGCTTTCATTCCTCTGGGTAAGCAAAGCTATCTGCACCAATCAATGTCTTTGCATCTTTAACATAAAAAAAAGAATAATGGGGTTCCATTCCCAGAGATAATTAGCATCTGACTATGTGGTTTCTTTCACCTTTACTGAGTTTTCATTATCTTTCAACTCATTGTTTTGCTTCAATGTCCACACACCTTTACTGTTTTTTTTAGTGTCACCACAGGCAGCTGTTGCTCTTTCACCATGGTGACTTTTTCATACATTAGAGTTGTCTCGGGGCACAGTGGTGCAGTGGTTAGCACTGTCACCTCACAGCAAGAATGTCCTGGGTTCGATTCCCGGGTCAGGAGGGTGTTTCTGTGTGGAGTTTGTATGTTCTCCCTGTGTCTGCATGGGTTCTCTCTGGGTTCTCTGGCTTCTTCCCACAGTCCAAAAACACGCAAACTGGGGGTCAGGTTAATTGGTCACTCTAAATTGCCTGTAGGTGTGAATGTGAGTGTGGATGGTTGTTTGTCTCTATGTGTCAGCCCTGCGATGAACTGACGACTTGTCCAGGGGACAAGGGGAGCAAAAGACGTTGGGCACATACTGGCAGAGCACATTAGGGTGGGGTAGACAATCATGATGGCTGGAAGACACACAATGAAGCAAGTGTAGTTACTATAGTTGAAGAGACAGCACCAATGACAGAGGAACCAAGCAAAAATAAAACATTAACTAAAATGATAATAATGATGGAAAATAAATGCATGACCCAGTAATCTGTATGAGACATGAGAGAGGTACCTTCAAGTTATGAGTACAGTAACTTACAAGATCAGGCTTTTAAAATAGCAGAGTTTGCATACATTTATAAATACAGTATAACCACACTTGGTTCTTAAGGCAGCAAATAGGGTATTCACTGAGTGGGCACATAAAGGCAATACATATAAAAACTACATTATGGCAATAAGTGTTATATACGTGCCTCTAAACATATGAACACATTGTTGAGGTTTCAAGCATACAGACAAAGCAATGGATAGGTCTATAATAACATGAATAACACTGTGCAATGAGAGAGAAAATTAGACCAACAGAAATGTTTACAATTTTAAATTTACTTAACAAATAAATCAAGATAAGGGTGAAATTGATTTCTAGTGTATATGGCATAGCATTATTGTCACCACCAGCAATAAGGCAGTTCTTTTACAATTTCTAAAAGTGTACAAACATTAATTCCAACGGTTGAAATCAGTAGTAAATAGAAAATATTGGAGTAGTTTTTATTTACTGAATCAACAACAAGCAACAAACCCTATGTTTCGCTAACATTGGTGAATATCTCCCCCAGCTCTCCCAACAGACCTGATCTGGTCAGTTGGCCTCAGTATGACAAGCAGAGGCAGGAGTACATGGAGCTAGGCCTGACGCAGACAGTGAGACAGAAGCTGAAGGAAGACAGAGTCCATTTCGCTACCATCGTCCTTGCTCAGAAGCTAGAACAGTTCAAAGAAGCAGAATCAACAGCCAAACATGGAAATTGATCTCTGTAAGCGGTCATGTTGTTTATATTGACTAATGACTAAATGCAAAATAGACATTTCATTACTTATTTAAGTTGTGTACTTACAGTATCCGAAAAGCCCCCTTAGCTCTCAGCCCTTTGATGAGTCATAGAAAACCTGTGCATCAGAGAAACTGCTCACGTCTTGGTGCTTGCCCAGGCAAAGTATACTTGGTGATTAAATATCATGTCTAATGTAATGATATCTAAAAAAAATATGCTGTGCTGCAGCTGAGCTTTTCCAACTGTGCAATGTCCTGTACAGCGTTGTTTTAATTAGCCTTCTGGTAAAAAAAATCTTTCATAATAGATGTTGTAGAAGTTCACATTGTTAACTCACAGTTATTATACTGTATATTTCTGGAATGTTAGTTAGTATGAAAGGCTTGTTCTTTTTAGGGGGCAGGGGGAGGTTGCGAGAATGAACTACTGTACCATTTGTGTATGGTTTGGCGCAATTATGACTGTCATGCATAAGCAATCCCCTGGGTCCTTTGTTTATTTCGTCAACTAATCAGAGACTGGGTTGCTCATACCCATGATATGACTACCTTTTTTTCTTTTTTTTTTTTTTTTTTACTGAGAGCCTCCCAATCAGAAGTTACTGTCCGCTTTAACTGTCCTTGCCACTATCAAAATAAATAAATAAATAAATCCTTTAATCGCAAAGAATGGAAATGTGCGTCCCATTATTCTGAGCTGTTGCCTGGGCCCACATCTAGTCACTGTAAATGAGTGCAGTTCCCTTTCATTTGAAATTACTAAACTGAAATACTGTGTAAGTAAATAGTGGTATTGTGTAAAAGACATGTCAATGAATCCCTAACTCATAATGGTGAAGAATCATAAAAAAATTTAAAAAAACAAAAAATCTCAGAAACAACATAATATTGTAGAGTCCTACGTTGTGTAAATTTTTTTAGACCACAAAGTGATGTAGTTTTTGAGTTAGATACATACATTTTAACATACAATACATGCATACATACAGAGAGATAGATGTAAAGGTTTGATTTGTTAAAAATTAAAAAAAACAAGTCAAGCACTGAGTAACACACACTAAGACCATGTACCCTAGTTTTAATATATCTGTAAAAACTGTTAATTTTGTCGAGTGTTTGACAACAAAAAATAGCGTAATCTACTACAAGAGCATTTTAAGATAAAATAATTTACTGAGACAGCAATTTGAAATTTGAGACAATGAATATGAAACAGATGTTTTTGGAATAGAATTTTCCCAAGGTCGTTCATTCTGGAGGTCCAAATTTAAATGAACAGTGGCAGAAAAACAGCCGCATTAATTGGCTGTGCTGCTCTGACGTCTTCGATCCACCCCCCCGGTCGCCTCTGCTTGCGCATGCGCTCTTTTGTCTGGGGTCCACCACAATCTCGAGCAAAACCTACGACACACAAGAAGTTGCGAAGAGCAGCTTCGGTTAACACGAGATGTTCCATGTACGTATTGCTGTCATTTACGTCGTTATGTCATGAAATATCTATTATACAGGTATACTTGGGGTTTATTCTTCAACGAGTTGTAAGCGCCATTTTTTTTTGTTCAATTGCTTTTTTAGTTGAACGCTTTTTGTTTCAAATTTCTTGTGGTTGATCCTATACTCTTCAAGCATAAATGTTTGGATGCAGATTTGGGTTTACCTGCTGGTATCCTACACCTGACGTATGTTCCTCTGTTGCCTGAAAATAACTGTGAGTAACGTTACAGGAAACGTCAGCCTGTAGCTGTGTTTATTCAGTGCTTCCGTCCTCAGCTGTCAAGCTCTCCCAGTCTGGCAACATGAGCCCACGAACATTTGTATCGGAAAATAAGCTTTGGTCGGCACTATGGAATTCCAAGCAGGAAATATGATTATACCTCATATGATTATAGCTATTTATCATTCACGATAAATTGAGTGTTTCCCCTATGGAGACTCTATAAACCAAGTGTTATTTAAAAAAGTGCCAATATACATGAGAAAAAGAAAAAAGTAAAATAAAAAACAAGTCAAAACTTATTTCAGAAACCTTTCCACAGGTTGACTCATATTTAAACATATTCACATTCACAACGTTTTAACAGGTTAAGGAATGTTCTCTAAAACAATAATACAGCTTGGTTCCTTTATCAACAGGCTGAAAATATGACATGTATGGTTAAACAAAGTGAGGGAGACAGATTGAAGACGATGCATCAGTTAGCAGCTAGGTAGCACTCGAGCACTGTTTAAGTGTTATTGAAGAAGCTGTTGTCAATGAATGAAACTCCACCTTCTCCAGATAAAGGTGAAGTCAGCTGTTTCATTGCTGCTGCTGAAAGTGAAGGGGTTATTCCTGAACCACATCTTTTCCACCACAGACACAGCAGGAAAAATCTAACACTGACATTTAGTCTGCACTTATCGCTCACATTCTGACAAACAGATGGGAGAGTATCATCACTCTGAGTATTTGTTCATCCACTGCTAACATTTTAGTCTCATCTTGTTAACGAAAGCTTAAATGTGACAAGGAGGTGATGGCTGTTAGCTGAGCCAGGAGGATGATAGAGGAGGAGAGAAGCCAGCGCAACATGTCAAACACTGTACTAATGGATTGTTACACCGTACACCTGGTGATGGTGTTTTGCCATGTTCACCCTTCCTTGCATGAAATACATTCATGACAGGCGTTGCATGATGAAAAGTCTGACTCGTAATTCAAATCTTAACAAAATGAAGCCACATTTTTTTGAGCGTCTACGATCATGACAGCGTTCCGCTCTAGCCTTATCCAGATTCCTGTCGTGCAGTGTTTATTTAGAAATCAATTGGGGAAACCAAAGTTAAAATTAAAATTTCTTAATGACTCCCATGGAATCGAAACGTAGGAACCGGGTCTCGGTACCCAACCTTGTTCAGCGCCATCTGCTGAAATGTGTATCGTGAGTCAATTAACATCGTCTGGACAAATAATGTAATTGTATCAACTTTCAACTGTCTCATAGTGCATCATAAGTAGAGGTTGATCAATATGGATTTTTAGGACCAATACAGATAATGATTATTAGTAATCAAAAAGCACAATAACCGATATGTGAAAATGGTATGAATTTGCAGCAAAAATTTAGACATTGGTGTTAAATAATGGTGTAAAAAAAAAAAGAAAAAAAGCTCCAAATTAAAACTTATTCAAAATGCCGTTAAGGATATCTTTTATTAAAGTACAACTGTCAACATTACCTTGTTATTATTAACATGATACTTTGGTTGTATATACTGCAGTCTACCTTCCCAGATCTTTCCTGAGTGTCATACTCCCATACTCCACAAAGCAGTATGGTTAAGTTCAGTTTTGTATGGTACTGTACGCTTTTTTTTTGCATTTCCATTGACAAAAGCTGTGAATGGTACCCTGAAATAGCAAGCGGTACTGTGCCAGTTTTGTCACCCTTTGCTTGGGGTATCATCCAGAGCTATACCATACCATAAAGGGGCGGCTAGACCCACTGCAGTCAACAGATTGGTCAACAGAATCGTCACTTCATTGCAACAGTTACTACAGTTACTACGGAGTCTTTCTCCTTGCGGCATGCAGTCATTTCTTAAACAGATCCTTTCTACTTTTTGTGATAAACAGTCATATGCTGACAAGAAAAAACAGGAAATGCTGGTTGTCCTCCATTGTTTCCTTTGTTTGTTGTTACAGTTTCTTCTTTGACTTAGAACAGATATACTGTGTTGCCTTTCTATGATGTCATGTTACTTACGTAGCTACCACAGGTAATGGTACGGTTGTCAGTGGAAAGCTTTCCTGTAATGAGCATATCATCACCAAATGTGTCGTACTGAACTGTACTGAATTGTACTGCTGGGTAAAAATGTGGCTATCTTACAATAAGCAGAGAAAGAAAAAGAAAAAAGTAAGGATTAGGCTAATATGCTTAATGTATAATTAGGCTTTTCTTAAATTTGATTAATATCCCTAAATATAAAATAGGAACATAAGTCACTATTCAGCTCTGACAACTCTATACATATGTAGTAGGTTAAATGTTAAATAGACAGTGGTGGGTTGAGAGACATTACTGGTTCGGGTTAATACAAAAAATAATGTTTTTTGCTCGTCACCTGGCTTCATTGTGGCGAAGATGAGTTGTTTACGTTCGCTTATGCTTAACATTGACTTATGTTATAATGAGCTGAAATACATGTCAGAACACTGACTCGTACAAACCATGCCATGTTCACTGTTTGGCAGCTTATTTGAATTCCAGTTGCTCAGAAGCAGACATAACTAAGGTACATCATTAGCAGTTGCTCAATAAAACTAAAGCTCTAAGCTATTTGCTGTTTAGGCTAACGCTAGCACTTCAACAAAGCACATTATTCTGTCTTTTTGTGGTGAAGCAGGAAATTTTAGACATGATTGTCGACACAGAAACAGAAGAAGCATGTGGTGTTTTTGCAAAAGTGAGATATCACTTCAGACACGTCTGTCTCTTACCTGTTTCTCTTATTGGGACAGAGCCTGTGGTGTTGATAGGCTACTACTCATGACATTTAACCAATCAGATAGGACGTAGGCAGAGCTTTGAGCGAGAGCATACACCTCTGACTGAGGGAAATTGTGGCATAGATCCAAATGATTTTTAAAATGTGTGTATGAAATCATGATGATAAAAATAATCATCCACCCATAATCACTTGATCTCTAATCATTACATCCTTGGCACATCAAGTTGGGAGAGAATGACAGTAGGATAAAATAAGAAATTATTCATCCAGACCCAGAGAAATGTACTTTTTACAGCGGCATAAGAGTCAAGGGGAGATGTAGAAAGTTAAAAGTGGTTTCCATACGAAAAAATGTTTAAGAATTCAACACAAGATGGGAATAGAAAATAAAATAGAGAGTGCAATAATAAAGTGCAATGAAGGAGATGCATTGACTATATACATTAATTACACATTGTAGACATTCAGGTAGGATTATGGATATCACACTTGGTGTGCAGTTAATCAAGTACAAGCACACAGGTACACAAGATAGGTACATTAAATTAATAAATATTGCACGGGTGTGTAAATAAATTAAGGATGTGAATTGATTAAAAAAAAATGTAATAATAATCGTAAATCTGACCGTAATTAATCACCATTTATCACACAACATGTGAACTTGTACACACTTACTCATCAATACAATGCAATGCAGGTAATTGTGTTTATTCTGAATCATTTAACTTTGACTTAAGTGGTACTTGCAAATTGTAATTAGTTTCACATAGAAAAACACTGAAAAATGTAGAATGTGAACTGTACATACTTCAAAGGTTAAAGAGGCTCTATGAAAGGTCAGTTTATTATGACCAAAAATGGTAATTAAATTAACTAAAATTCCTTAATAAATAACTTGAAAATAATTTTAATGAGATAGCCTTTTGAAATAAAGGCCATTACCAATCACTTTGTGGTACAGAAAATTCACTGTAATTCACTTAGTTTGCATGGACAACAGCCTACCTCT
The DNA here is from genome assembly GCA_001698575.1 of Mola mola. Classification (NCBI taxonomy): domain Eukaryota; kingdom Metazoa; phylum Chordata; class Actinopteri; order Tetraodontiformes; family Molidae; genus Mola; species Mola mola. Next base: position 5,289,730 of record KV751352.1, read on the forward strand.
CACACCAAACTGCAGTAAAGTCACCTGTGGGAGCCCTCCTGTATACATCAATGATGAATTACTTCTGTGATAGTTAAATTCATCTTTCCAAAGCGCGCATATAACTTTCCAAAGAGCCCTCCGGTAACTTCTGTTGAATTGTCCATTTAATATTGTATCATCTTTTTCTTTTTCTTTTCCATTGCTAGCTCGAGTGTGCAGCAGCACTAGTATTAGCCACAGAAAGCAGAAATGTAGGAGGAGGTGGGACGTTATGTCGAATTAACAATAGCATTAATTTTTTTAACGCATTTAACTAAAAAAAGATTAGCGAAAAAAGTTAACGCGATAATTTTACCAGCCCTAAAATAGATATATGACATGTTAAAAAAATTATAGTGCAAATGGCAGTTGTGATACACAGTCCTACTAATGAACAACATGACATCAGTGTAGTGTCCCAGTGAGGACCTTACCCTGTGTCCGGTTGTGTTGAGATGGGGGGTTCAAAACTCGACCCATGCAGGACTCTGGCTACCATGTGTCAGTGGAATGTATTTGATTTAGTAAATGGGCTCATTTAATGTCATTATTTATTTCCATTTGTTAAAAGTTGATGTGTACAATTTTTTTGTTTGAAGTAAATAGTTAAACTTAATAATAAATTAAACTTGATTGCATTTTCCTCACTTTTGCATGCAAAAATAACAAAACAAAACAATAGAAACTTCTATTGAATAAATAGTATATAATGCAGACACATGTTGCAGGGAGTAGTGGAATCTTCACACTGGAGTCATGCATAAACATTGCACATTTCCTAAGTGCTTAAGCAGAGATTTTGATATATATTGTGTATCACAATATAGCCTAAATATATTGTGATATTATCTATAGTTGTCTAGAGTTGTTGAGCCTCTCTGTGTATGAACGTTGAGGTCACAAGTAAGGTGTAGTTCATTAATGAGTCGTTTTTGCCGTCATTGTGCTTTCAAACAAATGGCACAACACAGAAGAACCAGCTCATCAGGACAAGATTCAACTGTGCATTTGCATCTGGAGGGCAAGGGATACTCATTTGAAGACAACAATGTACACATTCTTGATAGAGAAGACAGATGGTTTGAGAAAGAAGCAAAGGAGACCATCTACGTCAAAATGGAAAGACCCTCATTAAACAGGGGTGGTGGCCTAAAACATCAATTGTCAGCCACCTACAATGCAGTCCTGACAGGCGTTTTAAACCTCTTTCAAAACTTGCCTCATGCGATCCTAACGACTCACATGATGCCTTTAACTACAGCACTTAAATTTAGCAGCAGCAAACAATTTTTTCCTCGTTTGTCACATGGACTTTGGACTGCAAGTGGTTTTTACATGTAATTTTACGGTTCCAATTGTCCTGATGCATCGAGGTCATTTGGAAACTGCTCAGCTATGTATTTTGGACTAAGTGACAAGTTTCATGGCTTTGTGCTGTCTTGAGCTGCTTCAACGTGCTTGTATTTTTTGTGAGGGAGGCAGAAGTGTTTGTGAAGTGACTAAGGGTGGTTCCATGGATATGCAACCCCCATTGAATATTAT
>KV751352.1:5316639-5332431 GCA_001698575.1 Mola mola
GTTAAAGCCAAAAGAAGAAAAAGATTTGATCAAATTTACCTGTTAAGGCTTTAAAATGAATAGATGTAAACCTTTTGAAAACTGCTCTTCTCTCGTTCAGGGAAGTCCCAGCCATTTCCATCACAGCTATTGGAGCGTGGCACTCACCCAGCTGGTCTGGACTTATACCTTAACAAGGCCAACTCCTGGCTGTGTGGGAAAAAGGATGCCGCTGAGCGCCTCCTGAAAAACACGTCAAAGACAGATGTCAAAAGCTTCTTTGGAGGTCTAGAAAGCAAGCTTAGGAGTTCAATGGCTCCAAAGACTGAGTGAGCAAGCACATCTCCACTTTTGAATTATTTTCATCAACATAGTCATCCATAGCTTTTATTTGTTACCCTCTCTCTCTCTACCGCAATCTCATTTATAGGGATGAGGAAAGTCCAGCTGAGACAAAGCTCATATCACCAGGTACAGTGCACCAAAAATTATTTGAACTGTATGAGAAATACAATACACTGTTTTAAAACAGTCTCTGGCTGCCCTGTCTTCTTAAAAGGGCGGCCATGGCTCAGTGGGTAGATTTGGTTGTCTTCTAATCAGAAGACAACCAACTGAGGACAACCAATAAGTGAGCATGTCAAAGTTTCTGAATCCTAAATGGCTCATTCAGTATACAGTAGTGTTCAAAATAATAGCAGTCCAATGTGACTAACCAGATTAATCCAGGTTTTTAGTATATTTTTTATTGCTACATGGCAAACAATTTACCAGTAGGTGCAGTAGATTCTCAGAAAACCAACAAGACCCAGCATTCATGATATGCACGCTCTTAAGGCTGTGCAATTGGGCAATTAGTTGAAAGGGGTGTGTTCAAAAAAATAGCAGTGTCTGCCGTTGACTTTACAAACTCAAAACTATTTTGTACAAACTTTTTTGTTTCTAGGATTTAGCAATCCTGTGAATCACTAAACTAATATTTAGTTGTATGACCACAGTTTTTTATAACTGCTTCACATCTGTGTGGCATGGAGTCAACCAACTTGTGGCACCTTTCAGCTGTTATTCCACTCCAAGATTCTTTAACAACATTCCACAATTCATTTACGTTTCTTGGTTTTGCTTCAGAAACAGCATTTCTGTTGTCACCCCACAAGTTCTCGATTGGATTAAGGTCCGGGGATTGGGCTGGCCACTCCATAACATTAATTTTGTTGGTTTGGAACCAAGATTTTGCTCGTTTACTAGTGTGTTTGGGGTCATTGTCTTGTTGAAACACCCATTTCAAGGGCATGTCCTCTTCAGCATAAGGCAACATGACCTCTTCAAGTATTTTGACATATGCAAACTGATCCATGATCCCTGGTATGCGATAAATAGGCCCAACACCATAGTAGGAGAAACATGCCCATATCATGATGCTTGCACCACCATGCTTCACTGTCTTCACTGTGTACTGTGGCTTGAATTCAGAGTTTGGCTCACAAACCGTCTGCAGCCCTTGGACCCAAAAACTCATCCCTTTTTTTTTTTTAACAGAGGGACTTTGCGGGGGATTCTTGTAAATAGATTAGCTTCACACAGACGTCTTCTAACTGTCACAGTACTTACAGGTAACTCCAGACTGTCTTTGATCATCCTGGAGCTGGGCTGAGCCTTTGCCATTCTGGTTATTCTTTGATCCAGTTTGATGGTTGTCTTCCGTTTTCTGCCACGTGTCTCTGGTTTTGCTCTCCATTTTAAGGCATTGGAGATCATTTTAGCTGAACAGCTTATAGTTTTTTTGCACCTCTTTATAAGTTTTCCCCTCTCCAATCAACTTTTTAAATCAAAGTACGCTGTTCTTCTGAACAATGTCTTGAACGACCCATTTTCCTCAGGCTTTCAAAGAGAAATGCATGTTCAACAAGTGCTGGCTTCATCCTTAAATAGGGGCCACCTGATTCACACCTGTTTTTTCACAAAATTGATGACCTCACTGATTGAATGCCACACTGCTATTTTTTTGAACACACCCCTTTCAACTAATTGCCCAATTGCACAGCCTTAAGAGCGTGCATATCATGAATGCTGGGTCTTGTTGGTTTTCTGAGAATCTACTGCACCTATTGGTAACTTGTTTGCCATGTAGCAATAAAAAATATACTAATAACAGTGATTAATCTGGTTAGTCACATTGGACTGCTATTATTTTGAACACTACTGTATATCTGCATATATTGATAATTTTTGTTTATATTTTGTAAATATTGATGATTTTTTTCGTTGACATATTCTTTATATTTGTTGTTACTATGTGGCACTTTAAATGCTCTTGCTATTTTTATAAACCCTGCTGCTCTAATATTCAAATTTCCCCACTGTGGGACAAATAAAGAACTATCTTATCTTACCTTATCTTACTGTATATCCTAATGCTGCTCCAACAATATATGAATGGTTTCACAAACATAATACACTTCCACCCATGTATGAATGTGTGTAATGCTTATAGTCTTAAAAGGTGCTATTTAAAAACAAATGTATAAACTACATTTGACATTCTTTTACCTCCTTCTCTCTTCCACCACAGTGTTTGAGACTCAAGAGGAAAAGAAAGCTGAAAAGGTGTACCTTTATACCCACCTGAAGCAGCAACCCATCTGGTAAGCTGACAAAACTCAGCTACAAGCACCAGGAGCTCTGAAGATTCAACATGTAGTTATTATGTGGGTGTTATGTATTGAAAACATTTTTACAGTCGAAGAATATTTAAAAAAAAATCAAATGCAATATTAAAAGCAACTTTAAATAGTTGAAGATGGATTTAGAGACTAATGTGCACTTAAACAATCAACAGGTAAAAAAAAAAAAAAATGGTAATAAGACAAGAAGACAATATATGACAATAAATCAATAAAAATATATTTTGAAATGCTACAGATCATTCATTCATTCTAGTCAAATGTTAGTAACATTAAAACAAATAAAATAGATAATGATAAACAAGTTCAAATACTAAAATAAAAGAACACACATACATAATAAAAGCAGATTAAAGAGACAGCTCCTCTGAGATCCTTTGGAAGACTGTTCTTGTGGTTCAGGGCCAAATGACAGTAAGAAGCATCACCAGTCTTTCTGACAGTCACAATGTTACAGTGTTACAGTGGTTGCTCCATTTGCTCTCATTCAGCAAACAAAACTAAGCAGCTTTTGATTGAAAGTGAGCCCACACCAGTTTTTATTGATAATCATTTGAGCCAAAAGTGAACAGTGAACAACCTTTGTGTGTTTTGATACTCTGTGCCATGTTTTTAAACATAACTATGTGTCACTATTGGAAACCAATGTAATCAGTGTATTACTCTTTTAACTAGAGCAGTGGTTGACAACCTTTTTGTGACCCCCGAAAACAAATTACTACATATTAGATCTTCCATCACAGGTTATGGCTATCATATAATGTCAAATAACTTGTTTTTTGGGGGGGAATATTCATAACTCATAATTCATAACTGTCAAAATGTTGCTGCTTGTCAGATATATCATTTTGTAAAATACTTGCACCAAAGTATGAATCCTGACACAGCATAGAGACGGGATGTCTCCTTTCTTGGAGAAATTACAAGATATGGCTGGTTGGAGCAGGCTGATTGTGATGGATCTATTCTTTACATGTATATTATTTTACTTGGTCAAAAGGATATGAAAGGAAACCTAATAAATGCCACCCCTTCTTTCTCTCTGTCAGGCATTCACTAAGGTTTTGGAATGCAGCATTTTTTGATGCCGTTCATTGTGAGAGGAAGAAGAGGTCACCAACCACAAGGTGAGAGATAAATCAAACAAGTAAGGTTACTAATATGTTAATATGTGATATAGATTATGGATAAGTTGTATCTTTATAAACAGAAGTGGGCTTTTGTTATGTCTGTGTCCTTGTCACTCATGAAAATGAAATAAAAGTCTAAGATCCTGCCGTGGTGTACTGCTATACATATCAGTAACACTAACACAGTATGCCCCAATAGGCCTTCTCTTCCATTTTCTTCTCTTCTCCAATGTCCTCCTTTCTGCATGTTGACTTTAACCCTTGTCTCCTTGTGCCTTGCTGCCAGGCAGGGGAATGCAGGATGAAGAGAAAGATGAGAGGTCTGTCCTTCTATTTGTCCACAGCCCTGAAACAAACCTAGTCAAGCAAAAAGAATAAACACAATGATGAAACAAAGCGAAGAGGAGAAGGCCAGAGGCTTTGCATTTGTATCAAAAATCTTCTAGAAAAATAATCTTATATTATCATGGAGGACATGTTTAGCAATTATCTTCAAATAATGACAAAGCTAAAGAGATGGCTCAAAAAAATATCGAAAGATTAAAAGTTATTCTGTGTTGTTGTAAAACAGCCAAAACCAGCAGTTTGACTCTGAGGGCTAACTAGCCGCGAGGCATTTGAGACAGTTTTGTGGCACTTTGCAGCCAATTTGCCACAGACAAGTTCAAGTACAGAATACAACTGACTATCATTCAGGCTTTTTGTGTAATAAAAGTGAGTTAGTAATAGATCAAGGTTATCTGACATTACATAACAATGGATTAAAGTAAATGTCATTTACATTTTTAGAACCAAGTAGAAGAAGTTTTGGAAGCTCGAAACTAACAAAGTTAAGAGCTACTTCATCAGCATGCTTAACTGTATCTTGAGTTTGATAAAGGAAAAAATGGATTAAAAACTTTAAAGCAGATATTAATTAACTTTGTTAAATGTCTGATGATTATTCTCATGGTGCATTCCAGGTAGACAACCTCAGACATGTCCTGGAGCCACATTCTCCTCATGAGCTCAAAACATAAAAAGCTAAGACAGTAACAGGTCTGATATTGGATAGAGAGTTGGCTTGGTCTGAGAGTACCTTGGTGGGATGTGAAGAGTGAGGCTCAAGAATTGTCTAGTTTGCCTCTAAGTTATAGTTTGTCAGATGCATTCCAGTGAGCAGCAATTAGATTGTCTACAGTTGTATATCACCATTATATCACTAGAGCAAACCGTGTTTTTAAAGTAAATGATACAATCTGTTTAGTCACAATAGGGCAAATCATCTCGACAAATATTTAATTTAAAATGTATTTTACATGTAGTTTACTTGTAAATAAAATAAAATTTGTGCGTGTGTTATTGAGTTTAAATAACTGCTCTTCTCCAGAGTGTGTCCAATTTCATTGTGTATCTTTTACTCTGGATTCTGTTCCTTGTTTCTTTCTTTCTTTGACTTCTGATGGCATGTTGCTTTGGCTCTCTGATAGGTGATATGATTCACCTATGTATTCTGACATGCTGCTGTCGCAATGAGTTTTGTGCCTTTCTTTGACAAGTGAAACCATCCCGCCCACAGTTGAAACCCAAATATATGCACACAGACACATGTGTGATGTCTGGGATGGGATTTCTATCCCGAGCAGGGAAGTGAGGCAGCATATCCCCTGCAGACTGAAGCTGTTCTCTGGGCACTGCCAGAGAACACCAGAGAACACATCTCTGGGCACTCAGCTGGTTAGCAGCTCACTTTCCTCAATGGTGTGAATTTGCAACTTCTCAGTGGGTAGAGACAGCTGTTGTTATGGGTTACCAGCTGCACTTTGGATCGGACCACCTTGTTCTCACTCAATAATAAAACATTGTGGTGAGGGATGAGGCAGCAATGGTACAGAGGGAGGAAATAATCACACTGCTGAACAAGAGAGCAACACCACTTCTGAGGTGGACAGAAGTTAGCACAGCAGTGATTTCATTGTTCTAAAAAAAGAAAAGCAGTGGGCTTCATCAGGTAGTTAGACCTGCTAATGCTGAAAAAATATCTCCAAAATTACATGTTCAAGGTGCTAACACCCAGCTCTTCAAAAGTATTGACCTGGGGGATAGTTTTCCAAAAAGTGGTCTTACATATGTTTTTTTTCATGCAACACACCCAGGTCACAGGCAATTAGGCACAGGGTTTACATTCAAGAGTGCGGTCTACAAATTTCTTTAACAACTATTTGGGCACATTCAACTACATATAGCCAGAAACATGGCAACATCATGGGCTTTGTTTAGAGGGATGTCTCTGAGGAGTATCTTTGCAGCAGCCAGTTGGTCATCACAATACCTCTGGTTCTACTGCTGACTGTGCAGTGCCCTAGAATCCTTGGGCTTGGCCTTAGTTCGATTGCTAATCTGTGCGGCGTAAATATGTTTTCCATACATTTTGTGGTGTAAAAGGTGAATCGACTGAAAAGAGAAAGAAATATTGTCTATAACTTCTGTTCCCTAAAGTAGAGGAATGCGTTATAACACCTGGTTGCCAAGCCATGCAGACGGGCTTAGTTAAAAACAGCTATTGAACTTATGGAAGACATAAATCACAGATGTAGACTGATATGGAGTGTATATCAGGCAGTACCTCACATATGCCATCTCAGGTGATCTGCAGTCTCCAATTCACATGTGGACGTGATATCCCATACATTATGAGCTATATGTCGTACCTGTCCTTCATGGGTATTTTTAATGTGATGATAGGACCATCTCCAGTTGTATTCATGTTGACAAAACCAGGTAAGACAATAATAATACAAATGTTTTCCTACACTTCATTGCCATTGCCAGCATTTATTTTGGTGATTGTGTCACCAACCATTGATATCTGTAGCATTGATGTTAAGCCAGACATTGACATAACATTTTTCAAGACCCACCCTTGGCTGTTTCTACAGAGAATTGAATTTCAAGGTCAGTCTGTGGAGACTGGAAAAAAGCCTGACTGCCTGTTTCTTTCCTTCAGGGAGAAATGGTGTCATATGACCCAAGAGGAGAGGGACAATAGTTCCAAGATTGATGAAAACATCACCTTCGGCCAACTGGGGTAATTAAACACAGTTTTGACAAAAAGATACATAAAGCTTTGGTTAGGAGGAGGAGGCCTAGTCTTTGAACAAGTTACTGTTGCCAATAATATGATTAAATATTACGTATACTGTATGCTTGATGGAGAGAAGGAAATACAACTGTTTTATTATAAAATCTTAAGCTAGCATCCATTTTGAGAACAAAATATAACAGATAGAGATAAATAAAACTGTTGAAAAGGATGTGTTCTAATAGGTGATCTTGTATGTTTGTTATATTGGCAGATAAAAGTTGATACGTACTCTTCCATGAAGGAGGAGTTCTGAAATGATTTTTCAGACTGAAAACACTGAATTACATTTTTGAAATACTATGTGCTGCACTTAGATTTTAAAACAAACAAACAAACAAAACACTTAGATCATAACTCCAACACAGAGTAAACATTTAGGGAAGAAAGAGGGTGTTACTAGAACCTATGGGGGGCTCAGCTCTCAATCATGGTGTTTCACACCCTTTTTATAGAATCAAATAACTAATTAAAACCAAACTAATTGGACAGAAACCTTCTTTGTGAAAATATATAAAAGAGGAGGAGTTTATGACCTGTAGCAGTAACTGTAGCGAGCTAACAGATAGTGATTTGGGAGCCTTCATGTTGTCCTCCATTTATAGCCATTTTATAGACTGGAAAATGGTAAAGAATATAGATGTATGTATTTAGTTTTTATGTATCTTTCAGGACATTTACTCATAATATGCTGGCATTTGGGCTTAGCAAGAAGCTCTGCAATGACTTTCTGAAGAAACAGGCAGTTATTGGGAACCTGAATGAAGGTAAAGCACTAAAGGAGTTCAGTAGTTCAAACAAAATCACCAGAGAAGTCCAATTATGTTATTTTTAGATATTATGCACTTGGTGAATTTTGGATGTAATGTTCAAAAACTAATTTATTAGCATTTTCATTTGTCAGGTTTTCTTGTGTTGAACAATTCTCAATCAATTTCTAGACATGAGAATCTATACATCTTATAGATCATGAGAATAATAGCAGAACTATTAAAGCATACCATCATTGCCTCCTACTTGCAAAGAAAGTAAAACTTGCTGCATTATGAACTAGAAGCACACAGAGTGCAATGCTTTGCCAATAGTCCCTTTAAACAAAAATCCTTTTTTCGATAGAATCAGATTTTTGCCTAATAGACCAAACAAAACATTTTTGAACATCAAACAAAAATTAGACTTTGAGAGAGAATAAGTCTCAGAAACAAACAAAAGTCATCTCAAAAGCAAAACGTGTAGTTTGCAAAAACATTACCCTCTCAAAAAAACAAAAGATTGTTCAATTACACAAATAATTTGTTTGCAAATTAAAAGTTTTGCTTTTGAGATGACTTTTTCTTTGTTTTAGAGAGTTTTATTCTCTCCTTTTGTTTGATGTTTAAAAAGTTTTGTTTGGTGTTTTTGCCACAAATCTAATTCCATGAAATTATCGCACTTCATCCAGATCTGCACCAAATTTAATTTTTTGAGGGGCATTGCGCATCCTCCCACAAAGTTTTGTTGGAATCCTTCCAGTAAAAAACACAAAAAACAACTGTACTTGAAATTATTTTATTTTTATATTAGTTTACTTAATTGGTAATTTGCAATGTCTGTTGGTTAGACAGTTATTCTTTCACTGTTTCCCTTGGTTAGTGACAGAGCCCAATGGCAGAGGTAATAAACTGGTAAACGTCTCATTGATTTAATAGTCCATTCATTAAATGAAAACATGATTGTAACCATTGACTTTTGAGGATGAATTACAAGGTACCCATAGTGTGTGTGTCATGCCTTAGACTGTACTGGTACTGCCCTTCCATCACAATTTTTTCTGCCTTTTCTTTCCATCAATATCTCATAAAAAATAATAAAAAATTCCTGCAGCCACCCTACATCCATATCCAAATTTAATGTGTTCTTCCTTTGCCCATTCCCCTTCCACTACGTTTCATTGAAATCCATCCAGAAATTTTGTGTATGTCCTATTGAAAATGTAGTGTGTGACCCCCTGTCATTAGTTAGATACTATAGTTTTAAGTTACAATGTATACAAGTCATAAGAAAATAAGTTGTGCTGTGTGTACTTCAACATGATCCCGCAAATTTGAAAGTAGTGTAGTGTAACATACATATTACATTAGATAACTCTGATGCAGTTTTATAACGTAAATGTGTCTGTTTTTTTTAATACATTTGCAGAACAGTACAAGTTGCTGACTGACAACATAGAGAAAACGGCAGCCAAGTAAGCCAAAGGACAAGTTGTATTTCACCATCTCAACATAACAGGCCTACAGCACAAAAACACAACAGCAACTTGTGCTCAGTGTTGTGCTCCTAGGGTACACTGGTACAAAACATAAACTACTGTACTGAACCATGTCAAATTGCAGCAAACACTACTGTACTTTGAGACTTATATGACTTGGTTGTCCTGTGTCAGCAGTAATACTACATCATCAGCTGGTAAATAAAGTACTAACTCTAAGTAGAAAAGTGAAAACATCCAGAATAAAGCTTCAATGTAAAGTCAGACTCTCAGAGTTTATAAATTATACAAATTGTGTTCAGATCCTCTATACTGTATTACTATCTTTATAATCTATGTAATAACAACTATACAAAGCAATACCCTGCCATTTTAAATTTTACATAAATGTCTATATACAGTTAAATTACTATGAATTATTGCCATTTATTTGGCTATTTACTTTTCAAACCCTCTCAGTTAATTACTGAATACTGTCTGTTGCACTTTGTTGTTAGCAATACTAACAATAAATACAGATGGCATACATGAAGCATAACACTAAGTAGGATTTGTCCTTTCCTTCTCTTAAAGAAAAAGTTCAACAATAAAAAAATACATTTAAGTTACAGCAGTGACAAGAGCGATATACAATTGTGTCAGTATGTTAAATAAGACGCTACAATAGTGAGAGGCTTTGCTTAACATAAAGCCTGGAAACGAGGAGACTGCTACTAGTCTGCTCATTCACATGTGATGTGACTTCAACAGTAACGAATATACCTGTCATTACTTGTGAGGCTCATTAATTATCACATAGTTTGTCTATTTTATCGAATGGAAAAGCAAAGTGCAATAATAACAAATAGTTGATTTTGTGGGGGTTAGTTCCCTGGCTAAAGAGAACTCTTGTAAGGGGATAAAAGAGAACATTATCGAACCTAACCGGTGAGGGTGGGGGGCAAGGACATCAATATGGTCATGTTCATTCTAATTTAATTAATGATATATGTTCAGTATATCAGAATTCCTAATGTTTCATCTGGAGACACGGAATTAGAACTTACTTTATGAGAATATTAAGATAATTTGTGTACATTTTACTTGCCCAGGCTAACTGCTCTCCTCGGCTTCCAGTCTGTATGCTAAGCTGAACTAACCATTAGAATCTAACTAACTATTATTAGTCTAGTTGTATTTATTGGATGTTTTTCAATTAGAAAATAAATTATACTCTTAGAATCATTAGAAATTATTTTTCTATCCAGAATGCCTTCCATGAAAGCTGTTGTCCCTATGTTTATTCTCTAATGATGCTCTCGATTGCCAAGACCAAACACTAAGAGGACCTGCAACATGCTATGACAGATGAACAACTTCTGCACACAAATAATATAATGTACTACTTTCTGTTTTCAATGATAGACTCTTGATATTAATTTTCTTTTAGTTGAGCTGCAATATAAACAGCATTACTAAGCATATCACCTTAATGAAAGACTGTCCCACCATACACACGCTTGTTCTTGTCCTTCTGCATGCTTATCCATTTGTTGAGTAATTTTACTGCTCAAAGCAAAATGAAAATGAGTGACTGAACTATGAAGTGCAAACTGTATTTGTATTACTTTAACATGCAATTGTGGGTAGCATTGTGTCTTTTTTCAATCTTCTTGTCAACCATTCTTTAGCCGTTTCAAGAATATATCAATTTGTGCTTTTAAAATAATTAAAAGTTTATCAAAATCTGATGCACCTTCTGACAGGTTGAATCCCATTTCACATTGATATTCTGTTCAAATTAATTTTGTTGAATAAGTCATTTTGTAAATATTTTACAATATAATACAATATAAATATATTACGTTTCTCTTTAGTAATCCAATACATGCTGCTTTTTGTGGATTCTGGTTCTTTTAGTTGTGAATGTAGACAATAGATATAACAGTGCATTTTGAAACTTGTTTCCTGTGTGGAAAATATGTCTAATTGTAATTATGACCTTGAAATGCCCCTGCCTCTGTTTGACATTGACTTTCAAAGTATTTGCATTCAGTGTTGAGTAATATTCTCATGTGTAAGTGTAATCATTCCCTCAAAGCTTAACATCATGCTTCACAATCATACAAATCATCTAGGAACCTGTGTCCACTGTTTTTCACTTGACTCTTCTCCATAGCGTGAATGGACATGCAAATGCAAGAGTAGCATTTGCATGTCCATTTGCAACTCTTTAAAAAGTGATTGTTGGACTATGGCAGAATGGTCACATGCAATTCCCTGCCATTATATTTTTCCTGATATTACCAAATTACAGCTTTAGCAATTTCTACACGCTGACTGGTATTTACGTGCAGTGTACTGTACTTGCAAATGTACTATGAATGCTAAGCAGAGCCTTTGCAGTACATTTAGTATCAACATTTAAACACTGGTCTCCTTCTTTTGAATAATGTGACTGATGCCATTTATAATTGCTGTGAATGCTAAGTGCATGATGTCTCTCAACATTAAGTATATATTTTGTGAAATATTGACAAGTAGATTGTCTTATGCCTAGATGAAATTATCAACCAAGTAAAATTTATCATTAAAGTAGTACATAAAATGTATGTGGGATTGCCTGTTCATGTGTCCAATAGCTGTTGCTTCCTCACTAGTTCCATGTCAACATATGCTGTGCTGACTGATAGCAACACTTCATACAAAGTGAAAGAAAGAGCGTCTAAAAAAATAAAATTAGCAATTTTGTACATCAGTCGCTGGCAAAGTTCAAAAACAAAAAAGGCAGGAGTGTAATGTAAGTGAGCAAGCATTTATAGTCAGATGAGTAAAACTGTCAGTGACTGCAGACTCTTGGCCCTTTGATGTAGTTTCTTTTCATTTGACATGTCTAAATTGAAATAATGGGTAAATAAACAGTGACATGGTGTAAAGGAGGTGGTGATTTAATCACGATAACAGTGTAATTGCATCTATTTTTATTTTTTATATTAAACCATTTTAAGTTTTGTTTGCAAAATGTCCAAAATCCCTTCCCTGTGCCACATCATCTTCACATCAACAGTTCAAGAACTATTTTATGTAACGTTTTCAAGCTGGAGGGTGCATTTTTGAGTTACAGACAAAGAAGCATGATTATTATATCATCTCGCCCTTAAGGAAAGATATCCCGGATATAAACGGCACCATCTTATGCTAGTGACTTCTTTTGGAGTATAGATGGGTCAAGATTTTTAATTATTAGTTAAAGTATTAAAATACACATGTATATATATATAAATTCCCCACTCACCCTCTGTGGGTGGTGTTGTGTCTCCTTCAAGCTCGGATCGTCTACCAGAGGCCTGGGAGCCTGAGTGTCCTGCGAAGTATCTTAGCTGTTCCTAGGATTATGCTCTTCTGGACAGAGATCTCAGATGTTATTCCTGGGATTTGTTGGAGCCATTCTCCTATCTTGGGGATTACAGCGACGAGTGCTCCTGTCACCACGGGTACCACTGATGCCTTTACTCCCTACATCCTTTCCAGCTCCTCTTTCAGCCTGTGGTATTTCTCGAGCTTCTCGTGTTCTTTCTTCCTGATGTTGCTATCACTTGGGATTGTAACATCTACCACTACCGCCTTCTCCTGCTTGACCACCACTACGATACCCGGTTGATGAGCCTCTAGCCCATACTCGGCACAGATGTTTCTGTATACTACACTGGCCACTTGATTGTGATGCTCCAAGTATGCCTTACCAGCCTGCATCTTGCACCTTGCTGTTATGTGCTGCACTGTCTCAGGGGCATCTTTGCACAGTCTGCACCTTGGGTCCTGTCTGGTGTGGTAGACCCGGCCTTTATCGATCTTGTGTTCAAGGCCTATTCTTGTGCTGCCATGGTCAGTGCCTCTTTTCCAGCCACTGGTATGGTTTCTCGATATCAACCACTTCCTCTATCTGTCGGTGGTACATCCCGTGCAGGAGCTTGTCCCTCCATGATGGTCTCTCTTCGTCTTCCTTCTCCTCACTGGGTTTCTGCTGCCTGATGCATTCACTTAGCAGGTCATCATTCGAGGCCATGTTCCTGATGTATTCGTGGATCTTTGTTGGTTCATCTTGGATAGTTGCTCTGACGCTCACTAATCCTCAGCCTCCCTCTTTCCGCTTAGTGTACATCCTCAGGGTGCTGGACTTGGGGTGAAATCTTCCATGGATGGTGAGGAGCTTCCTTGTCTTGATATCTGTGGCCTCTACCTCCTCCTTTGTCCAGGTTATTATACCAGCAGGGTATCTGATGATGGGCAGGGCATAGGTGTTGATGGCTCGGATCTTGTTCTGACCATTAAGCTGACTTTGACGAAGAGCGTGAAGAATCTCTTCTCATGAAGAGATGAAGCTGACAGGTATTTGACTGTGGCTGACTTCCTTACGGTCTCTTCATGATTCCCATTTCCTGCGGGATCCCAAAGTATTTGTAGCTGTCCTGAATATCGGCTATGTTGCCTTCTGTTGTGATCATCTTGCCTCTCTTTGATATCATTCGGCTACACTTGTCTAGCCCCAATGACATGTTGATGTCAGTGCTGTAGATCCTGGTGAGGTGGATCAGTAAGTCAATGTCTCGCTCACTCTTCGCATACAGCTTGATGTCATCCATGTAGAGGAGGTGGCTGATCGGTGTTCCATTTCTGAACCGGTATGGGAGGCCACTCTTTGTGGTGATCTGGCTGAGGGAAATCAGGCCAATGCAGAACAGCAGGAGGGATAGGGCATCTCCTAGGTATATGCTGCACTTGATGCTAACTTTGGCAATTGGCCTTGAATTGGCTTCCAGAGTAGTCTTCCACAGGCCCATCGAGTTCTTTATGAAGGCTCTTACTGTCCTGTTGATCTTGTGTAGCTTCAAGCACTCCAGTATTCATGTATGTGGCATTGAGTGATAATTTTCTTGTAGGCAATTCAGGAAATGCACAGGTTGGTCTCTTTGGTCTTACAGTCTCTAGAGACAGCCCTGTCCACCAGTAGCTGGTGTTTGATTCCTCTGGTGTCATTACCAACCCCTTTCTGGGCCCTGATCATGTATTGAGCCACATGCCTACTCATCTTGGCCGCAATGATGCCTGACAGGAGCTTCCATGTTGTGAAGAGGCAGGTTATTGGCCGGTAGTTGGATGGAATTGTTCCCTTCTGGGGGTTCTTCATGACCAGGACCATTCAACCTTGGGTCAACCACTCTGGGTGGGTGTTAGGAAAAAGTGTTCAAATGAAGCACAGAGTCATCCGGACTCAAGGCGAGTTTTAATGAACTTGCAGCAAGGAGACAAGTCAGCACGGCGGCACTGAATTGTCTGAGGTCTTAAGCTAAAACCTGGGTTTATGTAGACAGAATTGTTACTAAGGGTGGTCACTATACATGATAAAGGAAAATAAGTCAGATAAGCATTATCTGCAAGGTCTCACACTCCGTCAGCTGAGCTGGCCCTGAGGCCGGGACAATACAATGTTTTCGCGCTATGTTCTAGTACACTGAGCTCTTTTCTGTTAAGCATAAGATAAGTACACATTTTTCTGACAGTGGGTCCCATCTTTCAGCAGCTGGTTCATCTGAGCTGCCAGGCATGCATGGAGTGCAGTTAGCTTCTTTAGCCAGTAGCTTTGGATCATGTCAGGGTGTGATGCTGTCCAGTTCCTCATCCTTGAGACTCTCTCTTGGATGTCTGCCATTGTGATGTTTACTGTGTCTTGTTCTGGGAGATGGCTGTTGTCCTCTCTCAAGTCCACCAACCACTGAGCATGGGTGTTATGTGATGCCTCTTTCTCCCATATGCCCTTCCAGTACAGTTCAGTCTCACCCCTGGGGGGGTCTATCCTCATCTTATTTCCCTCCCACTGAGAGTACACCTTGGATGGTTCAGTGGTGAATATCCTGTTGATTCTCTGGGCCTCCACTTCTCTAGTGTACCTCTTCAGGCAGGCAGCCAGGGCTTTGAGCCTTTCTTTGGCAGTCTCCAGTGCCTCAGTTACATACAGCTTGCTGTACTTCTTTAGTACTTTGGTGGTCTTGCCCTTCTCCAGCTTTCATAGTTGGCTAACCTCTCTCCGTGTTGCCTTGATCTTATCCACCGACCGTCTTTTCCATGGAGGTTACTGCCCCTTATGGCTCACATTCAACTTGTAGTCAATCACCTTTAGGATCACTGTTGCTGTTGCATATATCAGCTTGTTGGTCTTAGTGATGGGAGGGATAGTTTGTAGTACCCCATTTACATCATCTAGCAGACCTTCTGAGGGTATTCTGCCACTAAGTCGTGGTAACCTTTCCCGAGGGTTCCAGGTATCCATGTTAGCCAATATCTTCCTTCTCAGGTCAGCTGCCCTTTTGCTAATGTCTTCCGGCCTTCTTATTGGGGCTCAGATCCCAAGCTCTGAGTGTGGGGAGGAATGAAATCCACCCCCACTGACCTGTTGTCCTGGCTCCCCCTTGTTGTTGTACCTCATCGATCTCTGGTTGTGATAGTAACTGTCGATTGCGTACATTGGAACACTGAGTTACGAGCTGCTTCTTCGTTAGCTTGGATGTAGAGTTTCGAAGCATCCATAGGTCCCACATCAGTTGCATGTACCCCCTCTGACTGGGGTTGCTGGTATAGTAGCACTCTATCTAA
>KV751352.1:5332443-5380869 GCA_001698575.1 Mola mola
TTCCTGCTCCATGAATGTCTTGTTTCAGTAGCCTACTTGTCATCAGGTTGCCCTGGTTCCTCAGCACCTGACCCGGACCTTGTTTACCCGGGCGATGCCCGAGCCGGTAAGGCTCTCTTAATCGTGATTGCACTCATATCCAAGGTATGGCGGGTACCACTAATGACGTTGCCAAATGGCCAAACTGGATTCTTGACACGCCTCTTGACCAGGATTTGAACCCCGGTCTCCCGTACTGAAGTCAGTGGCATTAACCATTGATAGGGGACAATAAGAACAATTCCAGGTATCTTTACAGCACTCGCATGGCGGGTACCACAAATGACATTGCCAAATGGCCAAACTGGATTCTTGACACGCCTCTTGACCAGGATTTGAACCCCGGTCTCCCGTACTGAAGTCAGGGGCGTTAACCATTGATAGTGGACAATAAGAACAATTCTAGGTATCTTTACAGCACTGTAGCCAGGCTACCAAAGAAAGACATCATATTTCTCCTGTTTTACCTTCTCTACATTGGTTTCCTGTGAAATCTGGAATAGACTTTAAAATCCTTTTCCTTACCTATAAAGCCTTAAATGGTCTTGCACGTTCATATCTTAAAGAGTTTATAGTCCCTTATTACCCAACTAGATCACAACGCTTAAAAAATGCTGGCTTACTTAGTAGTAGTAGTTCCTTGAATATCCAAAATTAGTTTGGGAGACTGAGCTTTCTGCTATCAGGCCCGTCTTCTCTGGAACCAGCTCCCAGTTCAGGTCTGGGGGGCAGACACCCTCTTTATGTGTAAGAGTAGGCTTAAACCTTCCTTTTTTGATACAGCTTATAGTTAGTGTTGGAACAAGCCTGCTCATAGCAATGCTGCTATAGGCTTAGACTGCCAGAATTCCCATGTAACAATGAGTTTGTCTATATCTCTGTCTTTCTCGACTTATTCCTCTCCCAGTAATGCTTGTTTACTAATGTAGCCCCTGTGGGAAATTTTATTAAATTAATTAAGTTTAGGACAGTATAGGAATAAGAAGTAAAAAACATAATTAAGACTAATAAGTAGACTAATTTGTAAAATAATAAAATTGAAAGTTTTATGAAAAGGGTAAGAAATAATTCAGTTATAGCATACCAATTTAAGTTTCAATCAGATGATTGTGACTAATGTGGAATGTTATGTTTATGTATAATATATTTTGTTTTGAGATGTATTTACTTTAGTGTTATAAGGGCACATAGAGCTATTCACATTAGCTATGTTTACATGCTCAAAATTTCTCAATGAGATTAAAAATTTGAGGGAAAAGGAATTCCAAACCCACTGTTTATATGGATGCTAAATCAAATAATCTGATCATGACGTGCATATACGTGCACCAAGCTTTAATCAGAATAGCAGCATCGTGACATGCACAGATATATCTATTTTCTCTACAATAACCGTAGAAGGAGATGTACTTCCGCCTGTGCTGTAAACAAACGCCGATGTGGCTATACTTTGCACTTTCGCTGTTCCCTGGAATTTAAACTCCGCACTCTTAAAGAATGGACCTGCTCCAGGTTCTGAAAGCCCTACTTTTGTTTCTACTGTTCTCCGTGATCAAGCTACGGGCTCAGCAATGCTCCAGCGTTATAGGACGAGAGAGCAGGAGGATATGAGCATCCCTCCAAGTTTTGTGCTGCTGTCACGTCACGTTGGCATAGGACACACATGCACAGGGTAATTTTACCCCAAACAGGATGTCGCAATTGGAATAAATGCCAGCATAAACCATCCCTCACGATCAGAATATTTCTTTCCGAATGGGCCGAATCGGATCAGAATCTTCCAATTGATGTGTTTTCATTAAGCATTTTTATTCTGATCTGCCCTTTATTACGAATATTTGTGTCCGTTTAAACATAGCTATTTTTTTATTGATGGGTCAGGTGAGGAATGTTTCGGTATGATGTGAAAGAAAGGGAGTCGAAACGGGGGTAATGGCGAGCTAGGTTGTTGAGCATCGAGTGTAACTTCTCCCCTTTGAAACTTGTCTCAACATACTTTTAGCAAACCACTGTATGTCTTTTAGTAAATGTGACCTTGTTGAGTTCGATGGCAGTTTGTTGAAAAAGTTTAAGTAACGTGAAGCCGGAGGACCAGGCTGAGGGCTGGAGTGGACGGTGAGCGTTTCCGAGGAGAGCGCATGGTGAGTGCTGTAGGGTTTTGTTTTTTTTTTCTTTTTTCCTGCGACGCGAACGGAGGACTGTTTAGCAGAACTGGGAGTCAGACTGTCCGAAGCTCTGCAACAGAGAGGATAGTTTCAGCCGGACCAGGTGGGCAGCTGACCGTACATTTCCCGAGAGGGGGAGGAATGTTTGTAAACCAATTGGGAGCCAGGCTTTTCAACTATTCCACTGCGGGAGGGGGAGGACTACTTCTATTGCACTGTCAGTGACATTTTCTGCACCGCTTGCTCGGAGGAGAGTAGTGGCCGCATCGCAACCCAGCATCCAGGCCTGCAACATTTTTCCTGGTTATGTGACTTCCTGTGAAGAGTGTGTGCGTGTGTGGGTCCACATAGTTTGTAGTTTATTAATGAGAAAGAAGGTGTTACGTAAATATCACAAAATAGGTGTTTGTAAAGCATTTTATTAGGTGAGAACAAATAGAAGGTGACTTATTTTGGGTATTTATCTGGCTTTAGAGTAAGTTCATTTTGATTTCATAGTAGTTGAGTGGAGGATTATCATTTAAAAAGGGAAGGGACATTCCATCAGTTTCTATAACAGTTTATTTGTTATTTGATTGCCAGTAATGTAATGTAATGTAAGTTTACATTACATTACTACTCTCTGGGTAGCTACCTTTCAACTTTCAAGGAACCCAACCAACCCAACAATCACGTCATTTGCTGGCCATTTAGTGCAGAGTGGCGCACTAGGAGGCTACACTAACTTCACAACTTCCCCTTAGTCCCTGTGCTTTCTCATCCTGCAGGTTACTGTGAAATGCAGACATGGTTCATCTGTCTGCAGCGTTGCTGGCTGGTGGCAAATTGATCGTGGGGTTCAGGATAGTGGCTAGTCTGGATGGCCAGGCGCCATCTGGATCTATGGACTACACCTCTGGATCAACAGAATACACTTACGTGGATTTCACATGGTCTTGCATTCATGGACTTCATTTATCTTAACACGTATTAGTCAATAATTAATTATTTTTCATGTTGCTGTGTTCTGTACATGTGACATCTATTGCAAATCTGTCTGAGGAAGAAGGATTCTTCCTCTGTGGCTCTTTGTGAGATTCCTTATTTTTCCCTGTTAGGGTTTTTTAAGTTTCTCCTCAACATGTTCACGGGTCTAAGGGTAGAGGGTGTCACATCTATATACAGCTTGTAAAGGCCCTGTGAGACAATATGTAAGTTTTTATTTTTTTGCTATACAAATAAAATGTGATGGATGATTAATTGAAATTCTTACTCACTAAAAAAATATCATTACCAATGAAACAGTGAACAAAATGATGGGAATTAAGGTTGGAATCTGGAACATCAGATCTCTATGCTTTAAAGGTGGACTAATAAATGATTTTGTATCAGATGACCATAGTAATTTATTTTACCTTACTGAAACCTGGCTGTGTAAAGAAGAATATGTAAGCATTCAGGATAATAGTCTATTTGAAAACTTCCAGTTGGGTTTTAGAAAGCATCACAGAACAGAAATGGCATTGGTAAAAGTTACAAATGAACTCTTCACTGCATCTGATGCGGGACTTATCTCTATACTAGTCTTAATAGATCTTAGCGCAGCTTTTGACGCTATCGATCATCACATCTTACTACAGACAATGGAACACCAAATTGGCATTAAAGGATCTACTTTAAAATGTTTTAAGTCCACCTATCTGATATATATAATTTTGTTCAAGTTAATGATGAATGAACAAGGTTCGGTGCTTGGACCAATACTATACATGCTTCCTTTAGGTAATATTATTAGAAAGCACTCCATACATTTTCACTGTTATGCAGATGACACACCACTGTACCTATCAATGAAACCAGATGAAACCCATCAGCTAGCTAATCTACAGACATGTCTTAAGGACATTAAAAACTGGATGTCTCATAACTTTTCGATGTTAAACTCTGACAAAACGGAAGTCATTGTGCTGTGCCCTAAACACATTAGAGACTCATTATCCCACAACATAGTTAATCTGGATGGCATTGCCTTGGCCTCCAGCACCACTGTCAGAAACCTGGGTGTTATCTTTGACCAAGAGCTGTCTTTTAACTCACATGTAAAAACAGATTTCAAGGACGGCCTTCTTTCACCTCTGTAACGTTGCTAAAATACGGCACATCCTGTCTCAACAAGATGCAGAAAAACTAGTTCACGCATTTGTTACTTCCAGACTGGATTACTGTAATTCTTTATTTTCAGGTTGCCCTAACAAAATTTTAAAAACTCTTCAGTTAATCCAAAATGCAGCAGCGCGTGTACTGACTAGAACTAATATCAGAGACCATATTTCCCCCATACTGGCTTCTCTGCACTGGCTCCCAGTTAAATTCAGAATAGAATTTAAAATCCTTGTTCTCACCTACAAAGCTATTCATGGTCAGTCACCATCTTATCTTGAACAGCTCATAGTAACCTATCGCCCATCCAGAACCTTACGCTCCCAGGATGCAGGGTTAATGGTGATCCCAAGAATTTCCAAAAGTAGAATGGGAGGCAGAGCTTTCAGCTATCAAGCTCCTCTCCTGTGGAACTATCTTCCAGTCTTGGTACGGGAGGCAGACACACTCTCTGATTTTAAGAGTAGGCTTAAAACCTTCCTTTTTGATAAAGCTTATAGTTAGGGCTGGCCTATCTAGCCCTTAGTTATGCTGCCATAGGCTTAGGTTGCTGGAGGAACACTCCAAGATGCACTGAGCTCTCTTCTCTGCCCCCTCTGACTCAGACTCCATCTCTGCTCCTCTAAATGTTCATATCCTTACAACAACTTTACTTCTTCTCCAGAGTTGTGCGTTATCATACTGCAGGTCTTTCTAGGTCACAGTGGGAGCTGCTGCTGTGGTCTTGCCTGATACCTACTGATCAAATTAGGACAGGAGATCCTGTGACTTGGATCCTTGGCTGGATTTCCAAGTGCAAATCGGGATCCACAGATTACAATGGCTTCTGGATCAATAGACCATACCTGCTTCTGGATCACTACACTTCACATATCCCTGGATTTATAGATTCCACATACTCGTGGACTCAGTAACTACATCAGCAACACTCAGATCTTGCTACATGGACTATAAAGACTCCTGGACCAACAGAATACACCTGCGTCTGGATCAGTAGACTTCCCATATATCTGAATTTATAGATTCCACAGACTGGGACTCATGGATGTTTTATATATCCTAAGTAAATTGTTATTATCATGTTGTTGTGTTCTGTACATGTGACATCTATTGCATGTCTGTCCGTCCTAGGAAGAAGGATCCCTCCTCTGTGGTTCTTCCTGAGGTTTCTTATTTTCCCTGTTTAGGTTTTTTTAAGTTTTTCCTCATCCGGTTTGAGGGTCTAAGGGCAGAGGATGTTACATCTGTACAGTTTATCAAAGCCCAGTGAGATAATATGTAATTTGTGATTTTGGGCTATACATATAAATTTGATTTGATTTGATTTGATAATGAATCACCCACTCCCTGTAATATTTCACATTCCTTGAGACACTGGCAGTGTAGATGGAGTCGCAGCCATTTTCCAGTCTGACCTATTAATAATAAGCTAACTAATAAATATAACTCATTTGAAAATGTCATTCTTTGCATTTCTGATCCAATAATGATGACTCTTCAGCCAATTCTGTTCATTATAGTGTATCAAGCAACCGGTCCTTATATTGAATTTTCAGGCTTAGTCCTTTAAACAGATAAAAATATTATTGTAAGTGACTTTAGTATCCATTTGGACAATAAAAACAATATCTTTGGTACTGCATTTTTGTTGGCTTCTCTCAGTGTGTACACAAACCAACTCACTATTTTATTCACATCCTTGATCTTGTTTTGACATATGGTATTGATGATTTAATAGAAAATCCTTTTATCAGATCATTATCTTATATAATTTGAATTTTTGCTCACCAACTACATGTTGCAAGTCAACAGTTATTACAGTAGATCTCTGTCTTTGGAGAATGGAAAATATTAAGGAACTTATTCTCTCTGGAATTAATTCAGTACCATACTGTACTGTAACAGAGGAATTTTAGTCCATCACAGCTTGAAGACCTCACTGATTGTGCTGCCTGCTCACCTTGTTTCCAACTTCACCACAGCCCCAGTCCTGATGTCGCTTGAGCCACACAACAGTTAGTGGTTGAGGTGGATGCCTTTTATGTTGGGGTGGGTGTGGATCTCTCTCAACAAGATTCCTATGATGGTAAACTTTACCTGTGTGCCTTTCTTTCTCGTAAGCTTTCATCAGCAGAGAGGATCTACAACCTGTACAACAAGCTGTCGGCCAAAAAGGTGGCACTGGAGGGATGGAGATGTTTCTCTGTTATTTCTGTCAGGCAACTCACATTTGTCCATCCATCCATTTTCTACCGCTTATCCCGTTAGGGGGCGCAGGGGGGCTGGAGCCTATCTCAGCATCTTCGGGTGAAGGCGGGGGACACCCTGGACAAGTCGCCAGTTCATCGCAGGGCTGACATACAGAGACAAACAACCATCTACACTCACGTTCACACCTACGGGCAATTTAGAGTGACCAATTAACCTAACCCCCAGTTTGCATGTTTTTGGACTGTGGGAGGAAGCCGGAGTACCCGGAGAGAACCTATGTAGACACAGGGAGAACATGCAAACTCCACACAGAAACGCCCTGACCCGAAATCGAACCCAGGACCTTCTTGCTGTGAGGTGACAGTGCTAACCACTGCACCACTGTGCCTGAAATATTTTTTTTAAATAGTTATTCAAGATTGGCATCTAGGCTTAAACCTTATCACTCCCCATAGAAGTTTGCACAAAAATATTGGAGAGCAATGATAAACAACATGAAACCTCCATCAGTGCCTGCAGGTGGGTGATGGGTTGGGGGTGGGGTTTAAAAAACAAAGAGCAATACTCAGAGTAGCAGAGACAGGCAGGCAGAAATGCAGATGGGATGTCCAGGCAGTTTAAATAGACCACCGAGTTGAGATGAGAATGAAGCTTGGTTATTGATTAGCTGTACTATTATACTTAGTTGTGCAGCTCGAGGTTAATGCCTCACCTAGCTTGCAGGCTGTGCTCCATTTATATGCTCCATTATTATGCTCCATTATTATGTTCTGCCTTGTGTGATTTTGTTTGATCATTTCCTCTCTCTCCCTGGTCCGTGTCTGCCTCCCCTTTTGTGTGATTACATGCCTTTTTCCCTCTGTTCTCTGCCAGTTCGTCTTATTCGCTAGTTGGCAACATTCCAGTGTTGTTTTCTCATGCTGCTACTTGTGTTTTTCTTCGTGTTTTTTCAACCACTATCTTAGCCAGCCGGATTTTATACCTCTGCCTAATTAGTTACTGTCTTACAATAAATTAGGCTTTTCTGCATCTTTTTACTGGCGTGTTTTAGTAGTCCTTCTCTTAAGTCCAGTCCTTGTATACATTGATATTACCGACTAGAAAACAAAAAATAAAGGAACTAGCTCTATGGTATAATCTCAGTATCCATAAGTTAAATCAGACAACACACAAACTTGAAGTGCCGTTTCCACTAAACTGTAAGAATCGTGCTTGGCCTGGCATAAAAACATACAGGAAGACCCTACATACTGCAAGAAAAAAATATTATTCAGCTTTAATAGAAGAAAATAAGAATAAGAGAGTTTTTAGCTCTGTAGCCAAGCTTAAAGATAGGCAATAGTCTTTTGAGCCATGCATCCATAGCCCTCACCAGTGATGATTTTATGAGATTATTAATCAATAAAATTTTAACCATCACAGACAAAATACTAAGCTTCACTCCTTTTGACAATTCCACTTCAAAACCAGATATAACAGAATTAGTTGCCAAGTGTGATATTTGGAGAACTTCTATTCAATTAAACCTTCATGACCTAAATTATTTTTTTCTTAATCTTCAACTTGTCCATTAGATCTCATGCCAACTAGGCTGCTCAAAGATGTTTTACCCCTTGTAAGCACTCCACTATTAAACATAATCAGTCCATCTCTCATAACAGGTTATGTAGCCCAGTTTTTTAAAGGTCCAGTGTTTAGAATTTAAGATTAATCTTTTTAACTATGTTAAAATTTGTTTGTAATCACCTTTAATTAAAAACTGCAGTGTAAATACACTCTTAAATAATCAAGAGTGGGTCTCCCGTCTACTGAGTGCCATCTTGTGCTGCAATGTTACTACAGAAGCTGAAAAATAACATAAAGGCTTGAAAACATGTTTTGGGTTTGTATATCATAGTGACATTGGATTACAACCAACAAAGAAATCTCATCCTAGTAAAAGGCAATGAAGAGGAATCAGTACAAAAAGTATTTTTTGTCTGCAGTTTGCTGGAAGCTTGTCCCAAGTTTGTTGTGTTACTCTACCTACATTGCTCCTAATGGGGGATTATACACAGACAGCCACCATAGTTCTCCTACATGTTTAGAAAGGGAGAACTATGGTGGCTGTAGTAGGGTAGTGAGGTAGTGCTCTGTCATCTGAATTCTATTACTTCACCTTAAAATGCTGCTAATTTTCACATACTTTACCTTTAAGGTAGCTGTAATTAAACCATTCCTGAAAAAACTTCTCCGGATTCATAAGTTCTAGCCAATTTCCCCTTACTCACAAAGATTCTAGTTACGTTGACTCTCTTCAGGACAATAGTTTATTTGAGGATTTACAGTCAGGTAAATATAGAGTGCATCACAGTACAGAAATCTCATTGGTCAAATTGACAAATTAACTCCTCACTGCATCAGATAAGGGACTTATCTAATTTTTAGTGCAGCATTTGACACTATTGACCATCACATTATACTACTAGCATCAAATTGGCATTAAAGGATCTGCATTAAGCTGGTTTAAGTCTGTTGGGACCCACACATCAGGTCATTCATTCATTCTGACATTCAAACTGACCAACATGGCCTATTATTCGTGGGGAGGATCCTCCAACCCCCAATTTTTCACACCTTAGTGTGAGTCTGCCAGTGGACACGCTTGACTGGTCAGTTGGGCCAGCCAGCACTTATACAAAATCTACAGTCTTCCATCTTTCTTTCTTTTGCCTGGGAAACGCCAACGGACCTGGAGCCTCAGAGCTCCTGCAAAGATATAGCTTTCACACCAACATGCTTCTTGTTCTGGCTCTGGTTCCATTATTGGGTCTGAGAAACTTGGTGCTTTCTGGTGAACCAGCATGTGTTCAGACTGGTCTAAGTTCCCAAGGCTGACATCACTATTGGAAGCATAATTTAATGCGCAACACATTTTTAAAATTTGATTCTAATTTGGCCTGGTGCTCATGAGAACTCAGCCTTTGTCAACTTGTCTGCTAGTTCTGCATACACCCTGTTTTTTCGGGTGCTGCATTCTGAGTTTCTCTTGAAGCTCGTGGATGCCCAAATTGCAACCAAACATTTTATTTCTTCAACAGACCGCTGAACAACTTTCTTCAATGTAGATCTCTGTCTCCGTCCTTCTTTGTTTGTCTCTCGTCTTCTAGTTTTTGCTTAATGGCGGGCGGCAACCAACACTTGTTTATCTCTCCTTCCTGATAATAAGTCCACGAAAGATATCACTGAAATGTCACCCGAGACGTCCATCCTGCATAAGGGTACATAACAAAGACTCAAACCTCCACTGGAATTATAAGCCTCTTACTTTGGATAACACTCCATGGACAGCAGACAAGAGAGCTTTCCCTTTCTTTCCGTGGACTGGTTGCGTTGAACTGGCCCTAGAACAGCATAGCATGGCTAAACTCACAATTTATTTTAAACAATTGACAATATTTTTGCTTGCATTGTTGAACAGTACTTGTTGTAAATGTAGTCAGGTTATAAATAAGTGGATTAGCCACACTTCTAAGTTAGGGTTACTTAGCCCACACGGACTCAGAGTCCTGCATGCAACTAACCATCTTTTTTCTAACTTGGTACCACGTCCTCGCGCATACACAGTAATGTTTTAACACATGCAGGGTCTCAACCCGCAAATGGTCTGAGCCCCAGTAACAAAGGAACATTTGGTCTGACATTCATACAGCTTTCGGCCATTTTGCCTTTGTTAAACATCCATTGTCTTCAGTAGCCATTTTGATTCTCTATCATACTCACACATGCACACACATACTTGTAAATACTGGTTAGCAGATTAGGCATTGTGTGTTTCTGTCACACAACGCATGCACCCCTGATTTGACAGTGATGCACCCAATACCACCACCAGAAGCACTAATGCCATCACCATAGTTGCTCAGCTTCTGCATTGGACAAAAGAAACTTGAATTAGAGAGATCATTCAGTAACATGATTGGCCAACTAAAGTTAGCAATGGATAGAATCTGGCAGCCCGTTTCTAATTACAGTCAAGCATCACAAAATAATATACCCCCAAAAATAAAAACAATGATAACAATAATTATAGTAATCATAATACCAGTAACAAAAACAATTATTAGGAATATGACAATCAAGGGATGATAAGCAAATGATAAGCAATTAAGGATGAACCCTTGCCATTGAATCACTGTTACAGGAAATAAAATTAAAATAAAGAAAACTTTAAGTCCAGGATATATGAAACAAAAGGCAAAACAAACACAACCCGAAAATAATGAATTTGAAGTATAGAGCAAGCAGAGCAAATAGCTGAGTGATTAATCAAATAGTAACTCAGCATATAACAATGCAGTATCTCGGCATGTAAGAAGGCAGTAGCTCAGCATGCAACACAGCAGCAACTTGGCCTGTAACAAAGCAGCAGCTTTCTCCACGTGGGTAGTGTAGCCACTGCAGGTCCCCTCAAAAAAGTAACCAACCAACCAAAAGAGACTGCCCAGGGGATGGAAGCGTGAAACGCTCGCAGTAATTGTTGATGACCAGTAGCGATAAGCACCCAGGCACAGAGTGGGCTTCAGTTGTGAAGTCTGTTGCGAGTTCCATGCAGTCTTACGAGCAGCAAACCGCAATTTATCACCAGGAGAAGCATGCGTGACTTATCATCAGAAGGGAGTAGAGGAACACTACCACAAAGCGATTTGGAGAGGATGTGGGTGTACCTTTGACATCAGAGAGTCAAGGAAGGTGAGATAATACCCCACCACAGCCTTTATAGGAATCCGTCAAACAGGGATTGGTCAGTAAGCCATGTGACTACACAGCACAAGATTAGTCCTCCGACTAAAAACAAACTGACTGGTGTGGCATATAAAAAAAAAAAACGAAACACCGTCAGAAAAAAAAAATCCCCAGGAACCATTCACCCCCCCCCTCATGACAATAACAACAACATTCACATGGAAGTACATAGTGAAGACACTTAGCTTCCTTAGACACTCCAAAATGTGACCAATTTAGGCAACTCATCTTATAATCAACAATATATTTCAACACGAGGACTTTAAAAAAAAGAAAGACAAATGAAACAGAATGAAAGAAGGAAGGAAGGAAACAAATAATGAGAAATAAGAAATAAGTAAACATTGAGTAAATAAACAGTAAAGATAATTAATAATAGTGTTGGCATACATAGAATACACAAAAAGCATAAATGTATACGCATATATGAAGGAAAAAACAATCTAACCAGACTAATGATAAGAATAATATTAAGTAGGTGAAAAGGAAGATACTGCATTTGTGTAGCTGCTACAAACAAACCATCCTAATAAATACGTGGAAGGGACAAAAAAAAAGTGAACAAAACAGTAAAAATAATACTACTGATAATAAAGGAGGTAGCACTTTTTCTTTCTTCTTTTCCTTAGCATGAATTGAAGAAAAATATAATTATAAAAGAGAGATTGAAAAACGTTAGCAGCATTGGCAATGATAGTATAAGGCAGGACATTAGAAAGGAGGCAGTTTAGAAGAGGCAAAAGAATACCTACAGGTCCAGTTACTTAGCAGCTACTTAGTTTGCTAGATGTCCTCAGGGACAACGGATTTCTTCAGATTATTGTTAATGAAGTCTGCGGCCAGTTTTGGATCATCAAAACAATGGATTTGGCCCTTTGATAACACAATCCAGAGCGTCGATGGAAACAACAGTCCATGTTTGACAATAAAATAGGCCCAAAGCTCCTTCTTAACAGAGGCAAAGGAGGCCCTTCTTTTAGCCACAGCCGTGGTGAAATCGGGGAAATTGGAGATTTTATGTCCATAGTGATAGAGAGGAGACAACTCACTGGCGCGGCGTAGATTGCAGTCCTGGACGTTACATACTCGAACTATGAGCGGGCGAGGAGGGGCCCCATCTCTAGGATTGGGTTGGAGGATGCAGTAGGCCCGGTCCATCATCAGGGTATCGTCAAGTGGCAGCAGATTTTTCAAAAGACCAGACACCGCCTGGGTGGAAAAAACCAATCAAAGCATCAGATAAGTGTAATTTCTTGGGACCAAGCACCAAGCAGCCCCCACCCTTGCCTCAGTAGCTTAAGCAAGAGGAGCAGGAGCATTAAGAACGTAATGAAATGATTAACAGGGATGAAAAGAATGTCCATTCCTGGATATAAACCATGAAGTCCCCAAAAAATAACCTGACAGTTGAAGAAAATCCAGCTGCAAAGGAGGATTTACTAGAAGAGTAGACTGATCGCCATCTTGCACAAACAAGCAGCCTCTCTAGGAAGGGGCTTGTGAGTGAGTGCACTTCATTCAAGTCTGCAGCCTTAAGACGCAATGACACTAGGCCATCCATAGCGATCCCAAGCACAATTGACTCACAAAGTCCAGATTGTTTGAGTAGTGTGAGCACTCCGCACTGTGCTGAAAGCACTGCACGCTTTCTTGGCCCTGGCATAGTTGAAAAGATTTGTTTAGGCACGGTACGGTTGTTCATGCATGAACGCAACCACACATACGCAACACAAACTTGACAATATAACTGAATGCCTTCCTCGTCTCCAACTGTCTCCACAAAAATCACTTGCAGCACTGCATAATACATAAATATGTCAGTGAGAATCTGCTGTATCTGAACAAACTGACTCATGCAATCATGTTCTCTCAATGTGATGACATAATTACAAATAGTAATCGTTCTCAGGCCTGGATGCACTTAGCAGTGTGAGTGCAGGCCAGGGGGGAATGTAGGGAGGGGTGACAATTGTGCTACAGCATGATACGAAACAACTGGGCCAATTGTTGAGTGTACCCCTAGTCAAATTTAGCTTTAATGACTAGAGGGAGAAATTTTCTAAATAAATAATAATAATACAAAACAGCCTGAGGGTACTGCATTGCTTATTTCATGATTAGCTCTGCTGATCTCCTGACGCACTCAGGTACAGCCAACTACAGCTGACCCAGCTGACCCAGTCAATGGGTGTGGTGTGGAGTCCCTCTATGTAACAATGGGATAAAGAAAGCTATCCTATTAGCCAACTGGTTAGCAAAAGCCATTTGCATTACCTGTTCTTTTAACTAAATACCAACAGTGTGGTCTCTTTTATCATACGTTTCATAATATGCTCCCATAATTAATGGGTGATAAGTGAGGACTGTAGACAACCACAGTCTTTTTCTATTGAGCCATGACGCTATATGATGTGGTTTGACAATGTCTTCTTGAAATAAGAAAGGCCTTCATTGAAAAGATGTTGTCTACTTAGCAGCATCCATTTTTCCGTTTTTTACCACTTAACTACTCAGGGTAGTCAGTCAGTAGTGGCCTTATGTGTAAACTCCACACATGCCACCATGCCACCTACTTATTGGCATATTGTTCCCAAACATATGTATAATGTTCAGCAGTAATGGAACCTTCATGTGCAGGTTACTTATACCATGTGCACTTAATCACCCCCATACCATCACAGATAGTGGCTTTTTGAATTGTGTGCTAATAAAAAGTGTTTTGCCCACAGAGCGCAGCATCCATCCTTTCAAAAACTCCCATTTTAACTCGTCACACCTAAGGACAGATTCCCTCTTAGTCCATTATCAAATGATCTCATGCCAAGAAAAGGTAATACTTGTTTCTCAATCTGGTTTATATATAAATTTTGTCTTTGCATTATAGTTTCAGTTCGCATTTGTGGATGTGGCGACAAACTGTGGTTGCAGACAATGGATTTGGGAACCCCATGCAGTGTTAGCAACTACAGACTCATGTCTGTTTTCAATGCAGTGCCTTTTGATGATGAGTATTTTGCAATTTTACGTTGAGAAACATTATTTCTCAATTGTTGCACTTTCAAACATTGTAGTCTTTGATAAAGTGAAACCACCCAATTTTACTTCTGAAAGACTCTGAGGAATTACCTTTCCCAATCATGTTTCTAACCTATTGTCCGTTAACCTCATTAACTGTGAGTTGTTCGACCTGGTTTTTTTATTTTAGTGCTTCACAACTTTTCCAGTGTTTTGCTGCCATTATTGCAACTTATTTGAAACACTTTGCTGGCATTAAATTCTAAATGAGGACATCATTTTAAAAAATCAATGAAATTTCTTACTTCTCACTTCTTTGACATTCAATATGTTGTCTTTGTGTCATTCAAACATAAGATTTCAATGTTTTGCAAATCATAATTCATGCATAATTCATTAGTTCATCACAGGCATCTTTGGGTTGTTAAATAAATATTTTTCTGCTGCAAAATTGTTAAAAATGTGACTTTGTTTTCAAAAACTTATTTGTATCCTATATAATTATTATCCAAACATCAACAAGAATCTGACACCATTCTTAAATTTGATCCTGAATCAATTTTAGTAACAACTTTTTTCTTAATGATATATGACATGTGCAAGTGCATATGACAGACACACACTGAGTGAGAGACACTAATAACACTTTGTACATACAAATAACTGATGGATTTACAGTCACTCTGTCAAAGCACATTATGGAAATCAAATCAAATCAAATCTAATTTTATTTGTATAGCCCAAAATCACAATTTACACATTTTCTCACTGGGCTTTCACAAACTGTACAGATGTGACATCCTCTGCCCTTAGACCCTTCAACTGGGTGATGAAAAACTTAAAAAAAAAAACACTAAACAGGGAAAATAAGAAACCTCAGGAAGAACCACAGAGGAGGGATCCTTCTTCCTAGGACGGACGGACGTGCAATAGA
Organism: Mola mola; assembly: GCA_001698575.1. Lineage (NCBI taxonomy): Eukaryota > Metazoa > Chordata > Actinopteri > Tetraodontiformes > Molidae > Mola > Mola mola. Next base: position 5,347,732 of record KV751352.1, read on the forward strand.
TGTCACCTGTACAGAACACAATAACATGATAAGAACAGTTTACTTAGAATGTATAAGACATCCATGAGTCCCAGAGTCTGTGGAATCTATAAATCCAGATGTATGGGAAGATGTTAGAGGGAAGATGTTTCCTGTACAAGGAAAGCCGGAGAATGCAAATCTTACAAATCTTATGTATTTTAGTGCTCATATGTATGTGTATGTGAAAATAAGGACACAAATTTCCTTGAAACACAATTCTTAATATGTCTGTGGGTGTGTGTAATTAAGTGTGAGTGTGAAGAGGGGGCAACGGCTTGAAGCAAACCTATGATGCAGCATCACTTCCTCCTGAGGTTGGGTGTTTAAGTCAGGGTGGTCCCAGAGTAGAGGTGGAAATCCTGCTGCTGTGTACAAGACTGTGTGCTAGAGTTCATACACACACAAATCTCATGAGACTGAAGTTCGTCACAGTTGGTCAAAGCAAAGCCACAGATATGTTGATGAAACCTTTGGTTTGGTGTTCTGCCATTGTCCACAATATCAGAAATGTTTAGTTTAATTTTTCAGGAATTCTGCTTTGACAGCAAAACACTTGGTAGGGGCCACACGCAATATACGTTAATCTCTGAAGATGCATTGCACCAGATTTTAGCTATTAGCTGTTTCCCATCTGCAGTCCCCAAGACACAAAACATATCAAAGATAGCATAAAAAGAGCACTTACAACTTACAAAAATATAAAATCCATCCAGTATAAAAATACAAAACATAAACAAAATAAAATGTTCAATAGCATTGACCATAGCTGATTGAATAGAAGGGGAGATCTTGATACTCACTGCACTGTCACTGGACAACTTATCACAAGCATCAATGGTATGCACATTGGAAGGCCTTTTATTCATCATTTCTCAAAGAGACAGGATAAATGTACTTTAAACTCCCAGTCAGAATGTGTTTTTTATGTAGTAAAACAATGTTAAACTAATAATTAGTCATTGCAGAGTATTTTTACATAATTAAAAAAAAAAACAACCTGATCGGTAAGGCAAGATGGTGTGTGTTAAGGTTTTGTTCCATCTGCTTATTTAAATATATCATGCAAAAACAGCATCCCTCAGAAAAAGCCAAGGTTTTCACAGAGTCACACTCAGCACGCGCAGTTAAAATTTTCTAAAGCTCTGCAGTGCTTTATTTCACAAGATTTTACAGGTTCCAATGTTTGTGTACTACCTTGTGTATCCATATGCACACATGTACTTTTATCCCTCTGTATGTGCATGTTTTTGTCTAAGTTGTAAAAAGCATCAGTGCAGTTCTGGAGGGCATTTGAAGCTCATAATGATGTAAAGAGTTCTGTGCCAGGAAACCTAACTTGATTAGCAACTTATGTGGCCTGAACTCAGCCCAACAGTCTTCAGCATAGCCCCACCTTCCCTGAGTGCTGAATGTGTATTTTGACAAGTGTAGCCAGTTTACATAGAAAGTGAAAAAAACAACAAAAACAAACCCCACTTGGATTAGGGGGCCTTTTGAAGCAGCTAACTTTAAGCTGTGTTGTTAAGCACTGAGCTGGGACTTGGCTGTACATAAAAAAGGAGATGACAACACTCTCCAGGGTTGCAGCTGTATTTTCCTTTCTCTGTTACCGCTCTATCTTAACAGGATTAATGAAGCAATTTAATGTCAGCTCAAAATACTCAAATTAAACACCCATGTGTCCCAGCACGTGGCCTTGGGTGATATATCATGTTTTTCGTTGTTCCTGAATGAAGCAGTATTGTATTCAATGAGTATTCCCTGCATTTGTCTGTGAGGGAGATCGTTAGCAGCCAATGCTTTTATTTTGAAGAGAGTTCTAGCATGGAAAAAAATACTTCCTGGTGGACGGTATGAGTGTGGGCTTGTTACAAACGTGTGAGAAGAATAAAACCGAGACCTGTCAAAACTTGAGTTCCTGGATAAGTTGTTGTATGACCATTTTTCCAGTGTTTTCAAACTTTAAGAAAACCTGGGTTGCACAACCAGTGTCTTCCGGGCAAAAACTTTCATCATTCACGCACGGGAGTGTAACGTATGCAGGGTCATACATATAGTAACGTCCAGCAGAATACCGCAAGAATGACTGAAAGTTACAAGCGAACGTCATTTATTGTTGAGAACAGTTACTGTCAGCCGCAACCACGCCAAAACACACGCAGAACACAATGTCCTTTGAAATTAAATGCTCAGACAGTATCTGCAGCTCTCCTGGTCTTCAAACTTGCCCACACCTCTCCCACACACACGTGGTCTCCTGGCTACCTCGCAGTCATCCCGCCCCTTTCACTCTCAGCCACTCACCTGCTTCTCCCAACTCTTAAACATTTAGGAACAACAGGAAATGGACGGAAATGTCATTTTAACACGCACAACGCAGAGTCGCTACAATATCATGTATGGAGCATATGACCTTTTGTCTTTGTGAAAACTGTCCAGAATTTGCCATGAGTACGCTGACAAACTTTTGTGCCAGATTTTATGCACTTTGCCATATCAGGTGTTGGGGCTCAAGTATGCTGACAGTGTGGCTGTTCACACAGACCATCATTTACGTTAACAATACAAGACGACAACTAAGTGGTTGAATTTGGCTACAAAAATTAATCGATAATTGTCATAGATAATTAATGATGATTAGAACAGTAAGTTCTAATTTACATTGGATTACTTCGGGGCACCACCCTTAAAGAAGGGAAAAGATAGCCAATTTAATTAACCAGTCTCATGAAATCTACCAAACTGAATTTGGAATTATGCTTAGTAATTAACTAAATAAAAACAACCAACATTCCTTCATCAACAGCTAGTTGGAGGTTGGCAAAATTCACTCTTGTGCAACATTAAACATACAGCATATGAATCCAAAAGCATGTATTCAAAAATGAAAAAAAAAGAAACACAATGCCTCATCTAGGATGTAAAATATATACAGTATATACATTTATATACAAGGGTGTGCGTGTGTGTGTGTGGGTGTGCGTAAAAGAGAATCCAAAATAAAAATGGCTGCTGAGGCGGATGGATGTTAAACAAGGGTAAAATGGCCAAAAACTTTCAGTGTCAGGCCATGTTCCTTTGTTACTGAGGACTCAGACCATTTGCAGGTTGAGAACCTGCATATGTCAAGACAGTGTTGTGTAGGTGTGAGGATGTGGTGCCAGGCTAAAAGGAAGATGCTTAGTTACATGCAAGACCTTGAGTCTGTGTCGGCTAACCAAACTTAATTTACAATTTGTCTAATCCACTTATTAATAACCTGACTACAGTCACAACAATACCATTCAACAATGCAAGACAAATACTTTCATCAATTACGCATTTAGCTGTGCTGGGCTGAGCTGCTGTGCTCAGGTCAACTTTACCAGTCTTTAAAAGGGGAGAGATGTTCTTTTGGTGAAGTGATCCCTGTTTGATGGAAAGTCCAGATTGAAGCTCTTGCAAGGAATTTTCTTGTTGTTCAGTCCTGATGCTGGAGGAAACCGGTCGCTCCTTTGCTCCTTGCAGAGTTAGCAGTTATGCTGAACTCTCCAGTAACTCCTTTTGGTTAGCCTGCGAGTCTGGTTGCTGCTGCTGGCAAAATTTGAGCTTGGTGAGTCCTCAGCGGGAGCTCTGTGGCTCAAGCTCCAACGAGCGCCGAAAGGGAAGAGCTGGGCTCTGTAGTTCCAGCTCCGGGGAGAGCTGAGAGAGAAGAGAGGATCTCTCTTGTATACCTGTCCTTTCCAGATGTATGGTATTGAGCACCAAGGTGTAAAAGTTTGTAAGTAGTTGGGGGCTGGGAGGATCATTCAGTTGTGGGACCCAACAGCGGTTACTATCCAACCAGTAAACCGATGAATGTAATATACTACAGTATACTACATGTAGTACAGAGTCACACAGGGGGCTATCTCAATCAGTAGTCATTTTAATAACAAGGTCAAATCAGGAATTCAAATTATGCAGAGGTACAGACAAGGATTAGGCAAACGCAGTAATCGTAACACGGAATAATGATCTGACACGAGGAGATTTACATGGAATATAGCTGGACTGCTCACTAGAAAGACAAGACAATCTGGCACAGGAGGAAGGGAACACGGGGGTTAAATACACGAGGGAGAGGTAGACAATTGGACACAGGTGGGACACATAAGGGAGAGGGAGCAATCCAACACACCTGAGGGACAAGACTAGACAGGACATGGGGAATAAGACACAAGCAAAACTTCAACATAAGACCGGAAACACTGATTGACCCTAACAACAGACACATGACACTAGCAGACCCTGACAGCACCCCCCTCCCCTTATGGCCAACACCTGGTGCCCTAGAACCTGGAGGGTGGGTCTTCAAAAAGTCTCTTATGAGCTGAGGGTCCATGATGACCTTGGATGAAACCCAGGAGCGCCCATATCATTCCCAGTCCACCAAGTACTGCGTTCTTCATCCCCCGCGTTTGGCTAGGCGTCAAATTGTGTAGGCTTGTTTGCCGTTGATGATGCAGGAGGAGCAGGTGGTTTGGAGGCTGGGATGAGTGCGCTTTCTTTGACCGGTTTCATCTTGCTAACATGGAATGAGGGGTGGACTCATGAAGACCTAGGAAGTTTGAGTCTCACAACAGATGGATTAGTGACCTTTGACACAGGAACAGGATCTATAAATCTCGGGGATAACTTACGTGGATCGGTGCGTAAGGGCAAATCTTGGGTTGAGAGGCAATCCTTCTGCCCAGGACGGTAGACAGGTTCAGCTTGGGTCCTTTTATTTGCAATACCTATAGAAATGCAGTACCAAGACTGTCGTTTTCAATGTTTACATGGATATTAAAGTCACCTACAATAATAACTTTATCTGTTTTAAGGATCAGAGCTGAGAGAAACTCTGAAAATTCAGATAAAAATTCAGTGTAGGGTCCAGGTGCTATAACAATCATAGTTGGAGTTTTCATGGTTGGATCAGAAATGCTAAGAATGAAATTTTCAAATGAACTAAAATTTTGTTTGGGCTCAGGGTTTATTAATAGGGCGGAATTGAAAATGGCTGCAACTCCACCACCTCTGCCAGTGTCTCTGGGAATGTGTGTTTTAATGTGACTGGAAGGAGTGGATTCATTAAGACTTACATATTCATCTTGACACAGCCAAGTTTCAGTAAGGCAGAATAAATCAATATTATTATCTGATATAAGCCTTAATACGCCTTTAGACAATAGGGATCTGATATTCAAAAGTCCACATTTAAGTCTCTTTACTTTGTAAACTGCCTCATTAGTGGTGTTGATTTTCATTAAGTTCCTATGTGAACCCTTGTTATTTGATTTAGTGAATTTAGTGAATTTATCTGGACGGGGGACAAACACAGTCTCTATGGGGTTGGAGGTGGATGACCCTAATGTTCCTCACCCCCACCTAAACCTCCTTAGCATTGCCCTGCTGTAGCTTTCCCTCAATACTGTTCTTGTAGCAATCTGGCCCTCCTCAGTCCCCTCCTCAGCTTTCTCTGGATTTCTTTATGAGCATTCCTGTCACAGTCCATTCCTGGTTTTACCATCTACCAACCCACTCTACCTGCCTGCCCTAATCAACATCATTAGACACACCTGTTCCCCCCAGTCAGCTCTTAACCAGCTCCTCCACACCCACTCTCTGCCAGATCGTCATCGCGTCATGCACTACCTTCCAGCACTCTTTTCCAGACGGATCTCCTGTTACCTGACCTGCCCCTGACCACGTCTCCTCGTCTGTGCCCCGGTAACCTGGCCTGCCTTCTGTCTCTGGACTTTGCATCTGCCCGCTCCCTGTCTGCCCGCAGTCTGCCCGGACTCCCTCTCCGGAGACTCCGTCCCCATTCTGAATGTAAACTGTGCTCGCCGACCAGGCTTCCTTATTGCCGTCCATTTGGACTCGTGAACATTTTTAATAAAGTTCTTAACTGTGCCGGTTTAGATTTGTACTGTTCTTGGGTCCACTCTCACACCCATTACACATTCCCATTGTCCCCAGCCATGAAAGCTTTCTTCTTCCTGTTCAACAAGACCTTGACATCCCTGTTGATCCATGGTGTGTTGTTATAGAAACAGCGAACCTTCTTGGTGGGAACAACACTCTCCTCACAAAACCTGATGTAGTCGGTGACACATTGAGTGAGGCCCTCAATGTCATCACCGAAGTCCTCCTGAAACATCTCCCAGTCTTTTATCCTGTAGCACTCCATCGTGCTCTCCTCTGCCTCCACTGACCACTGTTGTGAAGTCCTAGTGGAAGAGGGCTGTGTCCTGATAAGAGGCTTGTATATAGGAGTCAACTGTATCAGGCAGTGGTCTGATTTGCCAAGAGGGGGGAGGGCTGTGGCACTGTATGCCTCCTTAATGTTGGCATACAGTAAGTCCAAGGTCTTGTCTCCTCTGGTGTTGCAGGTCTCACACTGTTTGAAGTTAGTCATTGTCTTTGAGATATTAACATGGTTAAAATCTCAGTTTATCATGAGGAGAGGGTTGGTGTGCTGTGTCTACAGGTCTGCAACGGTCAAGTGAATGACATCCCAAGCGCACGCCTGCACTGCCAGTGAGGGAGTGTAAACAGTGACAATGATGGCCGCTGAAAACAAAAAGTATGGCCTCAAGCCCACAGCCAACATTTCAACGTCGGGGGTGCATGTTATCACCTTACATGTCCCAGGTTACACCATTTGTCGTTAACAAATACAGCAAGCCCACTGCCCAGCTTCTTACCACTCTGTTTGTCTCTGTCCGCCTGAACTAGTGAGAAGCCGGCTAGCTGCACTGCACAATCTGGTGTCTTCCCGTTCAACCATGTCTCCGTATTCACCGTCCCTCCTCTGCACATGTCAAAACTATTTCAATCTGGCCTCTCTAACCTCGTCTCCAAAACTTCTGACTTGTTATAACCCTCTGATGTGCTCATTCCTAATCCTGTCCATCACCATCACTCCCAAATAGAATCTCAACATCTTTAACTCTGCTGCCTCCAATTTTGTCTCCTGTCTGTTTGTCAGTGCCACCATCTCCAAACCAAACAACATTGCTGGTTTCACTACCCTCTTGTAAACCCTTCTTTTCACTTTTGCTGCTACTCTTTTATATATTTACATAAATAACAAAAGAAAACCAACTTTATGATAATTACAAAATCTTAAAATTTGTCTTAATTTGTCTCATGCTGTCCTTTATTGGGTGAAACCACCATAGATCTGCCATACTATGCCCAGGCCTGCATCCAGCTCTCCCAACATCTGCCACAGATAATACTCAAGGTTTTTCTAGGCAGTAACAAAACGCTTCCAACCCAGGCTGGAGTATTTACACCCTGAATGGACATGGGCTGCTGCGCTTCAGGCTCCTGTGGTATCTCATCTTCTTTTCTTGAGAACCTCCGAGATCGCCTTCCTCCTGATGGTTCCTGGAAAGGTTTCAGCGTCTCTGCTGCCTCTGTCGTAAGAATTTCCCTTCCCCCATGGTCTCTCTGCTTTGCCTATTATCCGTTTTCTACCCACGGCCAACATCTGTTGTTGGTTTGCTGATTGCAGCCTGGGATTGTGGCTGTGTCCTTCAGGGGCAGTCAGATAAAACCTCTGCATTCAATGATAGCAGCACTGCAATCTCAGGCTCATAAACGATTAATAATGTATTTAAAATACTCATGATTAATAAAAAAAAAAAAAAAAAGACATAATATAAGCAACATGCATTAAAATACAAAATGTGCAGACAGGAAAAAAAAACATTAACGTTGATCATGTCACATGCTGGAGGCTGTTTTACACCCAGACTGAAAACCCTGCACCTTCTTCAAGTCTCCCCAGAAGAAGCACTGTCTCAGAGTGGTCAATGTGTTGGACACTTGTACACAGAGGGACTTCCAGACGTGCATGAAGTTTTTAAATCATCTTTACTTACTTCCGTGCTGCACAACATATGCACACATAAGCACTTCCGACACACGACTGCTTGTTGCAGGCAGTCCATTTACCAAACGACGTCCGAGGACCCCTGGGGACTATAGCTTCCCAAGTGCCTGTACGAAATTAAACCAGTGTAACCAAAAATTAACCTGCATAAAATGTACCCGTGCTATTGCAAATAGTTGAATTATCAATGAACAAAATATTATACAATGAGAAAATAGTTAATATTGGATATGGTTAAATTATCAATAAACAAAATAGTAAACAATGAAAAATTAAAAATGATAAATGAAAATGAGAACATGGGTGCCCAATGTCCATTGACATATGCCCATATTACTCAGGGCCCCACAAATGTCTGTCAGGGTCTGGGTTTTGTTGTAGTTTTTGTTTTGGGTTTTCTTGTTGTGTCCTCCTTCCACTCCCCTCTCCCTCTTGTGGTGTTTTTCAGCGTGTGTGGTAGGAGGCGTGGCTGGCCAACTTTCCACCTTCCCTGGTCTACAGTGGAGGCACACCTGGTTCTCATTGTCAGTAATCAACCACTCCATAAAACCATGGTCATCACTCCACCACTTCGCCAAATAATTCCGGTCTACTCGTGTGTGCCTCGCTGTGTTTTCTTTGTTTTTGTCGCCAGTGTGTAAGCTGCCACACCTTCGCTCTTCGCCAGCCTCCCCGTGGTCAGCGGACTCCCGTCTCCTGGATCCTTTTTGTATACCCTTATTCTGCTGAACTTCCAAGGTTCCTGTGTCCAGCTACGCTACTGTTGGTCCACATTTACTGAACGTAACAGAATTATCTGGCCAAAGATGGACCCAGCGGACTCTGAGAAAATTAAACAGATACTTTCCACTCAGGGTGGTTTAGTGGGGCAACATGAGTCAACTCTACGTCAGGTTATGGAGACACTATAGCAACTTACCACCAGTTTTTCTCAGCTTGGCGGTCGGATGGACCAGGTGGCTACGCAACTCACTCACCTCTCCGCTTCAGCCACTCCTCCACCTGCACCTCCCGCTGCTCCACCTGTGATCTCCCCTCACCTGCCTCACGAGCCCTATATTCCCACTCCTAACAGGTACTCCGGTGATTTAGGGACGTGTGCACAGTTTCTTCACCAGTGTAATTTAGTTTTCAGTCAACAGTCCATTACTTACTCCACTGATCAGTCCCGTATTGCTTTCATTATGAGTTTGTGTGTAAATAAAGCCGCAGCCTGGTCCCTAGCCATTTCCCTCAATAACCCTGCCCTGTGTTCTGATTATCAAGCTTTCAATGCTGAAATGCGTCGAGTTTTTGACTGCCCGGTTAAAGGCAAGGAAGCTGTTAGTCAGCTTTTGTCTCTCATCCAAGCGAGGGGTTCAGTGTCACAATACGCCCTAGATTTACGCATATTGGCAGCAGAGAGTGGGTGGAATGAAAGTGTGCTTCAGGGGGTGTTCTTAAAGGGACTATCAGATGAAATTAAAGACGAGATAGCAGCTCGGGATGAAACTAGTTTGCTGGAGGAGCTAATTGGATTAGCCACTAGGCTAGACAATAGACTCGGGGAGAGGCGCGGGGAGAGAGCGGAGAAGCAGAGGGCTCCCCCCGGCCCATCCACTCTTCGCCACCACCTGCAGTCGCCTCTACCTTCACCTGCACCATCCGGGAAAGTTACCAGTGGACGTGATGGGGAACCTTCTCTGCCTCCAGCCCCCGTTGAAGAACCTATGCTGCTGGGGTGATCTAGGCTCACCCCTGGTTGAGAGGCAGCGCTGGCTTCGTCTGGGTCTCTGCCTTTACTGTGGCAATGAGGGACATCGCCTGGCAGCCTGCCCCGCTCTGTGGGGGCGACACCTATGGGGGTGCTGGTGAGCCGTTCTCCCTCGACCTCAACCCCTGCCAATCACCTTCAGCTGAGAGGTATGTTGCATTGGTCACTCGTTTCACTCCCCATACATATCTTAGTGGATTCTGGAGCAGATGATAGTTACATTGACACTGATCTAGTCAAGCAAATCAACATCCCTTTGATTAGTTTGTCTTAGCCTAAGGGGGTTTTGGCCCTGGACGGCCGTCTTATGTCCTCAGTAACCCACCGCACTGCTCCCATTTCCCTCACGCTCTCTGATAACCACACAGACACTATTGAACTATTTGTCATTCCCTCACCCAACCATCCAGTGGTATTAGCTCTTCCCTGGTTAAAGCATCATAATCCCAATATTGATTGGTCCACTACATCCATTACTTCCTGGAGCAGTTTTTGTCACCAGAACTGTCTTAATTCTGCCATCCCTACTGTTGTTTCGATTTCACAATCACCTCCCAAAGACATTGACCTCTCAGCTTTTCCCGGTGCCTATCATGACCTTAAGCAGGTTTTCAGTAAGGATAGAGCCCTGTCCTTGGCCCCACACAGACCCTACAATTGTGCTATTGACCTGTTCCCTGGTGCCCCATTATCGACTAGGAAGTTGTATAACCTGTCCAAACCGGAGAAGGAGGCCATGGAGACATACATCCAGGAGTCCTTGGCGGCATGTCTCATTCGCACTTCTTCCTCTCCAGTTGGTCCAGGATTTTTCTTTGTTGAAAAGAAGGATAAGACTCTTCGACCCTGCATCGACTTCAGAGGTTTGAATGACATTACTGTTAAGAACAAATATCCTCTACCTCTGATTGACTCCGCCTTCGCCCCCCTCCACGACGCAGTGATTTTCACATTGGACCTCCGGAACACTTATCACCCGGTTCAGATATGAGAGGGGGACGAATGGAAGACTGCTTTCAACACTCATCTGGGTCACTTTGAGTACCAGGTTATGCCTTTTGGCCTCACAAACGCTCCAGCAGTTTTTCAGGCACTCATTATTGACGTCCTTAGGGATATGTTGAACAGATTTGTGTTTGTCTATCTAGGCGACATTTTGATTTTTTTCAACAGACATTAATGAGCATGTTGTGAATGTCAGAACAGTTTTACAGAGGTTGTTGGAGAACGAGCTGTTTGTGAAATCTGAGAAATGTGAATTTCATGTGTCTTCTGTTGCCTTCTTGGGTTATATTGTGGAGAAGAGTCAGCTCAAGCCGGATCCGGCCAAGATTAAGGACGTGTTGGACTGGCCCACACCCGACAACCGCAAACAGCTCCAAAGGTTTCTGGGGTTCGCCAACTTTTACAGAAGATTCATTAAGGATTACAGTAGATTGGCAAACCCCTTAACTCAACTGACTTCTGTCAAACGCCCGTTCGTGTGGTCGCCTGCGGCTGAGGCCGCCTTTGGACAATTAAAGACTATGTTTACCAGTGCACCTGTGCTAGTGCACCCTGACCCTCAACTGCAGTTTGTGGTTGAGGTGGATGTCCTGGATTCTGGAGTTGGGACTATCCTCTCCCAACGCTCTCCGGTGGACCAGAAGCTCCATCCCTGCGTCTTTTTCTCCCGGCGCCTCACCCCTGCTGAGAGAAATTATGACGTGGGGAACTCCTTGCGGTCGTTCTCGCCCTCCAAGAGTGGAGACACTGGCTTGAAGGTGCAGTACACCCATTTATTGTTTGGACTGACTATAAAAACCTCTCTTATCTCCGTTCGGCATGCAGGCTTAATTCTCGCCAGGCTCGGTGGGGTTTGTTTCTTGGAAGGTTCAACCTCACCCTCACCTGCCGTCCTGGCTCCCGGAACATCAAGCCTGATGCACTGTCTCGCCATCGGTTGAAGACATCCCTGTGGAGACCATCTTGCCATCCTCCTGTGTGGTCGGGGCGGCCAGGTGGGAGATTGAACAGGTGGTCCAGGAGGCCCAGCAAGATCATCCTGCGCCGGAGGGTTGTCCTCAGGGTCGTATCTTCGTTCCTCCTCCAGCGAGGTCCCCAGTGCTCCAGTGGGGGCACTCCTCCAAATTGGCCTGCCATCCTGGCACTCATTGAACCCTCTCCTTACTGCAGCAGGGTTTTTGGTGGCGATCCATGGCTACTGACACCAGAGAGTTCGTCGCCGCCTGACCTGTCTGTGCCCGCAGTAAATCCTCTTATCGAGCTCCAACTGGCCTCCTCCATCCTTTGAACATACCTCATCGCCTCTGGTCTCATATCGCAGTGGATTTTGTCACCGGTCTACCGCCATCTGACGGTAACACTGTTATCCTTACCGTAGTAGATCGTTTTTCAAAAGCAATTCATTTCATCCCCCTGGTAAAACTCCCCTCAGCTTTGGAGAACGCCAATCTCCTTCTGCAACATGTCTTCCGTCTCCATGGTATTCCTCAAGACATTGTTTCGGACTGGGGGCCCCAGTTCGCCTCCCAGGTGTGGAAGGCATTTTGCCAGGCACTGGGGGCATCGGCCAGCCTGTCCTCTGGTTATCACCCTCAGACTAACGGCCAGTCGGAGCGTGCCAATCAGGACTTGGAGTCTTCCCTGTGGTGCGTGGCAGCTCGTCTCTCAGCCTCCTGGTCCACCCACCTGCCCTGGGTTGAGTACGCTCACAACTCCCTGGTCAGCTCTGCCACAGGTATGTCCCCTTTCATGGTCGCCCAGGGTTTCCAGCCTCCACTATTCCCCCGCAAGGAAACGGAAGTAGCCATACCTTCTGTGCAAGCCCATCTTCGACGCGCCTGCCGAGTCTGGCGAGAAGCCCGTGCCGCCCTCACCAGGACTGCCACTCACAACCAGCGTATCGCCAACCATCACCGGATCCCTGCCCCTGAATACAAGGTCGGTCAACAAGTCTAGTTGTCTTCGCTGGACCTCCCCCTGCAAGTGGACTCCAGAAAATTCGCTCCCCGGTTTATCGGTCCCTATACCATTGAACGGGTGATTAATCCCAGTGTCATGAGACTCAAACTGCCACCTTCTCTCAACGTTCACCCCACCTTCCATGTGTCTCTCCTCAAGCCAGTGTCTCACAGCACTCTGTCTCACAGCAACCTGTTCTACAGTGGAGGCACACCTGATTCTCAATGTCAGTAATCAACCACTCCATAAAACCCTGGTCATCACTCCACCACTTCGCCAGACAATTCCGGTCTGCTCGTGTGTGCCTTGCTGTGTTTTCTTTGTTTTGTCGCCAGTGTGTAAGCTGCCACACCTTCGCTCTTCGCCAGCCTCCCCGTGGTCAGCCGACTCCCATCTCCTCCGCCGAGTGTTTGGAGAGCTGGATCCTTTTTGTATACCCCTTATTCTGCTGAACTTACGGATTCATTAAAACCTCTGAAACTGTTTGCCTGTGTCTGGCTCCACTACTGTTGGTCCACATTTACTGAACGTAATAATGTCCTCTCATCTCCGGCATTAGGTGCAGTATTGTGGTGCTATCTCCACATTGCTTGACATTTAGAACCAGTATACACAATCTGGAGCCATTGCTCGTGTGCGTTAGGGTCAGTAAACCTGCAACAAAGAATCTCTTCACAGACACAAAGTTTCGTGTACAGTTTTAGCGTCTTAGTCTGCTCTCCACTCAAGGATAAGATTTTTGTTCCACAAATCTTTTTTTTTTACTGTACTGGATGTCAGGGTTGATCTGCTGTTCTACCACCTATTCACTTTCTACCCATGAGGGACTGGTATCTGTGTAAACGATAAAAGGGGGAAAAAAGTATGGATGATGATTGAGATGGCTGTTAAGTGTGATCTTTAAGTTGTCAAAAGCTGCTTGGGCCTCAGATGGCCAACTCAAACGATGAGAGCCCAGCCTTTCATCATTTAGTATACCAACTACAGGCATTTTTATTGGTGTACTAATGAACAAGGCTCAAATAAAAGGACTTTCAGTTCTTTGGCTATAATAGGGACTGGCCAATTCAACAGCTGACTCTTTTTCAGGGTTTGGCATGATTACTCTTTGGTTAACAACATGGTCCAGAAATGTTACTTGCTGGTGGAAGAGTTTATATTGTATATGATGGCAAAAAGCCTCAGGCCATTTACCCACAGGCGCTTAAACATTGTCTCCAGGCGTTTCAAGTGCATGGAAAAATCTGGAGAGTACGCAATGACATAATGCATGTAAACGAAGAGAGACTCTGTTATTTGGCCACTAAGGCACTGCTGTATTAAGCACCAGAATGTTATTGCTGCATTACCCAGGCCAAGGGCACATCCTGAAACCCCAAAAGGCCTAGTGAAGTTGTGAAAGCAGAGTTCTCACGATCTTGTGGGTCTACCACTATTTGTCAGTATCCACTTGCAAGGTCCAAGGTGGAAGAACCACTTCTTTTGAGACACTAAAGTGAAGGTCCTTAATCCTGGGGAGAGGGAACGCATTCCTTGTGAGTCACAGAATTCAACTTTCTATAGTCAACACAAAAATGCCAACCTCCATCTTTTTTCAACACCATAACAATGAGGGCTGCCCAGGGACTGAAATTAGCAAGGTGGCATTATTTTGCAGCATTATCATTATCGCATTATCAAGGTTATGCATTTGCTGTTGGACACCTGCCAGAAGGGAACTCATCTCACTATACATACCGGGTTAGAAAAAGTCGAAAACGATCCCTAGAGGAGATTCTATTACCTGTAGAGGTTTGATGCTTCACCACATCTGTTCTATCAACGTCTTCTTCACATACACAGAAAACCTTCTCCTACTTACACAGTAGAACCACTAGACCTTGCTCATCCTAGGTCAGGTTGGGTCATTCAGCCAGCTTCAGCTCCTCAAACACTTGATTTACGCCTCTCCTCAGTTCCGCCACTTACATCCACCAAACTCACTTCAACTACACCATCAGCCCCAGGCTTCAAGCTAAAGTCACGTGCTCTGTGGATGTCTATCGTATCTACCTGGAACAGCCTGTTCAGCATATGGTAACATACTATAGGGACAGGGAATTCATGTAGGTTGTCGATGTGAACTTGACCTTGAGATACCACGGTGATTGTTTGATCTTGCTGGACAGAAAAAATCCAGAAACACATTTTCTGAGGTCACCATAGTCTTGCAGCTGACTGCGAAGTTTTGTCTCTATGCAGTCTGACACTAAGGGCTCTGGCAAGAGAAAGAGACTGCCCCTTCTGGATTATTATTAACACTGCATCTCAACAAGCTATTATCATGTTCACTGTCAGGATCCATTAGTTAGTTGTGTCTTTGTCTAGTCAGCTTTTCTGTTTCCTTTTTTATTTTGGGAGGGTCTTGGTCTTTTCTTGTCTTCTTTTTAACCGTTTCCCACCTTGTGTCTTAGACACCTGTGTTTCGTTTCTCATTCTATTTGAGTCTAGATTGATTCAGTACTTGATATTCATGCCTATAAAGGTATTGGATGAAAAGTAGTCTTGCACAATAAAAACTCCCCTTTGGTCTGGTTTAAAAGTCCTGTCATAATAACATCATCCATCACAACTTCAGCATGTGGACATTGTTCACTTAAAGCTGAATTTTGGCCCTGAATTACAGCTTCTTTATAATAATGATTTTTTTTTTTTTTTAAAAAAGGATTTACATAATGGTTAACTAGGTACTCAAAGATGCTTGAAATGTAACGTATAAACAAATACAAATCTTGAGTTCTGACTTCTTGAATTTCTCTACTATGGGAGCATCACCTAGGGTTGTTGTGATAATTGCAAAAAGGGGAATGGCACTATTAATAAGCCAACAGTGGTGGATGGCAAGTTACCGTCACTATCGCACATGACGTCACCTCACCTCATCTTATGTTCATATGAGAGTACAGACTGTGCTGGTGGCTAAACCAAATGTTATGTCGAGACTGTGAGCATTTGAAGTCACAGCAACCCCCTCCTGTTGCTGTAATAATATTTAAGGGGTTTGAAGTGCTACCAACCTTACCCACCCACTCTCTCGGCTGGTGGCGCAATACCCAGGGCAGATCTCTTCTACTCCCCGAAGTCACCCGTAAGTTTGTGTGCTTTTGTACGAGCGCACTGTAGCTCTTCTCACAACATTGACCACACAGGTCGGGTCTTCATAAATAGGCATTTATTGCTTCAGGCTGCTTCTTCATTCAACCCTCAGTCACACCGTGAAAAGTAAAGTTTATAACAAAAATAATAAACAGTACATCAACATACTGTAACCCACATTACAACAAAATGAAAAGTAAATAAAATAAAGTGCTTAATTTTAACAAGTCTGTCAATGGCAACGCTAATAGAAGTCCCCCGCCCAAAAAATAAATAGAGCAAATACCTCGTTGGCCACTTGTTGTGAAAGGGAGGTTTTGCTGTTGATCAAAGTCCTTGTATTTTCCTTTTAACAGTCGGTCGTTGACTTCAGATGTTTTAATAACCATTGGTACTGCATTAACACAATTGAGTGCACGCTTACAAACTCTTCTTTTCAGTCTTTCATGCATGTGATGACAGGTCTCAATCAACAATCCATGATGCTACTGACAGGGTACTTTAGTTCCGCCACAAAATGTTTTAACCACATGTAGAGTTCATGTTTTAACGTTACGATGAATTATCAATTATTTATTTACCTTATAGCTTATACCATGAAATTATTCCAAATTATTCTTATTAACTTGTGACCATTAATTTTAGATTCTAAGTATTAGTTTTTAAGTATTTTAACAGCAGCACTTAGACACAAATCAAATCAAATCAAATCAAATTTTATTTGTATAGCCCGAAATCACAATTTACACATTATCTCACTGGGCTTTGACAAACTGTACAGATGTGACATCCTCTGCCCTTAGACCCTCGAACCGGGTGAGGAAAAACTTAAAAAACCCTAAACAGGGAAAATAAGAAACCTCAGGAAGAACCACAGAGGAGGGATCCTTCTTCGTAGGACGGACAGACGTGCAATAAATGTCACTTGTACAGAACACAAAAACATGATAACAACAGTTCATTTAGAATGCATAAAACATCCATGAGTCCCAGAGTCTGTGGATTCTATGAGTCCGGATGTATGGAAAGTCTAGTGATCCAGACGCAGGTGGACTCTGTTGGTCCAGGAGTCATTGTACTCCATGTAGGAAGATCTGGGTGTTGCTGAGTCCAAGAGTATTTAGAATCTGTAAATCCAGGGATATGTGAAGTGGAGTGGTCCAGAAGCAGGTGTAGTCTATTGATCCAGAAGCCATTGTGATCTGTGGGTCCCGATTTGCACTTGGAAATCCAGCCTAGGATCCAAGTCACAGGATCTCCTTTCCTAATGTGGCCAGGAGGCATCAGGCAGGACCACAGCAGCACCTCCCACCGCGACCTAGAAAAACCTGCAGGATGATAACGCACAACGACTCCGGGGAAGAAGTAAAGTTAGTGTAAGGATATGGACATTTACAGGAGCAGAGAAGGAGTCGGAGTCAGAGGGGGGAGAGAAGAAAGCTCAGTGAATCATGGAGTGACTACAAATTATCAGGTACTGAATCAAGCTGGATTCAAATAGCAGACACAGACAGAGGAAAAGACAATATTATTTGATCTACAAACTGGGTCGGTACATGTAAGGTAGCCAACACAGGCAAAGGTATCCAAAACGGCAGGGGAAAACTCAGGTCAAAATACACAACTGGTCAAACACACACTACAGAACTTGCTGGAAAATTGTCATTGGGGAACAAGACGATCTGGCATATGACCGTTATGTACACAAGGGACTAATGACGAAGGAGACACAGGTGTGTGAGACACATGGTGAGAAACACTTAAACAGAAAAGCTAACTAGAAAAAGACAGAACTGACTAACAGATCTTGACACAAACATCCATCCATCCATTTTCTATTGCTTATCCTGTGAAGGATAAGGGGGGTTCACCCTGGACAAGTTGCCAGTTCATTGCAGGGCTGACATACAGAGACAAACAACTGTCCACACCCCCTTTCACACCTCGGGACAATTTAGAATAACCAATTAGCTTAAGACCCTGTTTGCATGTTTTTGGACTCTGGTAGTACCCGGAGAGAACTCATGCAGACACCACCAACTGTGCTGCCCCCTGATACTAACAGTCATTATTATTCCTAATTCTTGAATGTAATGAGTTTAAATAAGATGTAATCAATGCTCTGTGCAACGTGCAACGATCTGTGCCATAAATAAATTCTGATAAACCTAAACTATTTTACACTAAATGTAATCAAATTAAACCTAATTTAGTGCGTGTGTGGGGCTTACATGCAATAAAATATGTTGTTTTATTGGTATATAATTTTGAAGATGCGTTCATCAATAAAATTGTCAGAGTTCTCTTGTTTTAATATTCTTACCTTCAAAACGTTCTGCTGAAGTGCTGCTTGACCATGTTATTGCTGCTACTAGCTTCCAGTGTCCGGAACTATCGAGTGGCCCCACTGTCCGCCATTGCTGTGAAATAATTGGCCTGAAGGAGTCAATTGAGATGCCGCAACTCTTATCTTCTCTAGGGCTCTGCTGATGTGTAGGCTTCAGACTGTAGTCACTCATCCATCCTGTTTGGCACACCTGTCTGTGTGGGTGCACAGTGTTTTGCCTTCCATATTGACTGGAAGAGGTGATTTTACTGTGACCATATTGTAGTTGATTGCTAGCCAAGTGCATTATGTATGGTTGAGGCCTTTCTGCTATTATTAGACAAGTCATTATATCTTAATTTCTATGCTTCAAGCAAACCTTCCTTCCAGCCCCTTCATCTTTCTATCAGAATCCCTGTTACAATTCCCCTGAATGCTTACTTGTTGCTAGTCAGATAGAACTGTACTTCATTTTTTTTTCCCTGTCTGGCCTCCATCGCTATCCCAGCTCACTTCCTCATCTGTCACGTCCCTCTGCCCTCTCTCGTCCAGTCATAGTTCAGTGCTGCAATCTGTCCAACCCTGTGACATCAAAACAAGAAACATAAGTAAAGCACCATCTAGTTCTATTATATTGGAAGACAGACACTTCTATATGTCTAAAACTCGGCAACTCACAATATGTAGATGGATAATTACTGGTAAGATGAGAAATATGCAGAACGAGAATGCAAATGCTAGAATGAGCTCTGAAATAGTCGGCCAGTATTTACCAAGCCACAAAAAAGCATGTGCTAAACCATTTTCAGTCAATAATCATGTCATCCACTCACCAATCACGCTTCAGTCAATCAGGCCTAACTTAACTTTTTATTAAGACTCAGGTAAAGCAGAGTGTGTGGAATCTATGCCTCACCGATTACTGTAAAAAAATAATAAGAGGAATACCATCCAACAATTTCAATGATTGGGAAATTGGTTTAGTAGTAATAGTATTTATCACTTATGTCCTCTGTCTGCTCTGCTGTCTTTGATTTAGGGATTTTTTTAAATTAAATTGTTGCTAAGGTAACCTGATGACAAAGACCTGACATAGTTTCTGAGATGGACTGAAGCCATTTTGTTGATAGGAAATGTTGTATCAAGATGACTCATTAATGGTGGGCTGATAATGTAACTTCCTGTCACTGCTCTTAGACAGCTACTGGTACCGTAGTTAGATAACAGTTCCAAAAACCAACTTGGTAATGCATTCCATGTTATCAAACTGGCCTCTGTCAGGCATTGTCTTTTATAGGATAGTGTGTTCAGTCCTACTTGGGTCATGTTTGTTAAGTTCTTTCGAAATATTATCATATGTGGCATGTCCTGTCCTGTATTTATATAGCGCTTTTCTAGTCATTGTTGACCACTCAAAGCGCTTTTACACAACAGGCTTTGCATTCATCCATTCACACACATATTCATATACTGGTGGCAGTGACTACCTTGCAGGGTGCCACCTGCTCATCAGGAGCGTTAACCATTTACACACTCATACACTGATGGCGCAGCATTAGGAGCTATTGGGGGTTCAGTGTCTTGCTCAAGGACACTTCAACATGTTACCTGCAGGGTATCGAACCAGGAACCCTCCGATCACTGGACGACCGCTCTACCATCTGAGTCACAGCCACCGGCATAATATAATAACATAATAATATATGGCTGTGGTCACTTGGAGCTCCCGTTTAGGCAATCAGTAGTTGGACAGTTTCATGACTGGGAGCACAACGGACAGCATTTAAGACCATTGTTTACTCATTCCCTTTCTGACCCTTTGTACAGGAAATATGTAAATATGTGGAATCAAATAGCACTCTGCCACTCATTTATTGTAAACTTTAACTTAATATACGTAAATATAATTTAGTCCTACATTTATGTTAAGTTCATGAGAAATGATTATCTAATTTCACTGATCACCTGTATGATTTTTACTGTGTGCCTCTGAGAAGCACCAAAATCACATATATGGCCCTGGTAAATGTTATGCTCAGATACTAAAGACAAAAACCCATTAGTTTGTTTTCTCAGATAACAAATAAGACTGAGAGGATACCCTTTTTGTCTGAGCTGCTTTCTCGTGAGAACCTTTTACTGTACAAATACTCAAGAGACCATCAGACAACTTTAATGTTGTGGCTGATCACTGTATTAATTCACTTAGCCTTTAGAATACTTGTGAGATCACTAAGGAGGGGACAATAAAATGCATACAAACCCCACACAAACAGAGTGCGATGCATTCGGTCAATATTGTCACTACTTTTTTTTCTTTTTTTCTGCTCTTTCCCCTCTGAGGTTTTCATCATGTTTTATTTACACATCTGACCAAAAGAATCTTATACACAGGAAATGCTTGTAATTGTGATTTCTTTTCCATCAAGTGGGGAAGTTTATTTGCTTCAACAAACATTCCTGATTCCACAGTGCTGGACCTGCAATAATGAATATGCATCTGAGCTATAGGCCTATATTTAGACATGGTCTCTATTTGTAATGATGCTGTCAGCAGAACTCTTTGATTTTATGCATGTTATTTATACGACACTGACAAAAATGTTTTTGTCCCCTTATACTTTTATTATGTGGATAAATTCTTCAAGAAATTAAGATTACAGCGCTTGTACTTTCCACCTTACATTTAATGTGTTACTTGCTGTTTGTAAGTGACTTTTTATCTTCACTTTGATATTTTAATTTTATACATTCAACCAAATAAATCAAGTGATATAATGCACTGGTCATACAACATGTTAAAATCAGGTAAAACGTGCTAGATGTATGCAATAGGATTTAACTGTGTGCACATTCAGTTGGCAATGTCAGAGGATAATTTGAAATGTTACCCATTAGGGTTTGGCTTCTCATTTTTTTTTCCATACTTGTGCAAGTGGACTCATGTGGGTATATACAGTATATTTGATATGTTAAACTTCTGACATACAACACCTTAACACAGACACACATTCTCGCATCCTTAATTAGACAGTTTACTGAACAATGAAACAGTCACAAAGTAGAGTAAAAAACAAAAGAAATGTTAAATGAATATTACTTTAAATATATCACAAATAAAAACAAAGAAAACTAAATACAAAACAACCCTAAACCTGTGTATTTTAAGAGGAAAATTGTAATTAAATGCACATGTGTATTCATTGGTAAGTAATATTTACTGACAAAAGGCATTAAGTAACAAAACTTCTTAATTGCAAGTAGATTTCAGTCAAGAATACACTATGTATTTCTGTGTGGAGTTTTTTGGGGTTTTTTTTATTTCACTCCTGATGTTTTTTCAGTTCAGCTCAGTAAAAAATGCATGACAACTGTGCCAGTATCATCTGCTGAGGGGGACCAGAATATGTGTTAGAAGTCATGTAACAAAAGCTGCTGAGTAGTTAATAGTCTTTTGTCAAATTTCATGAGTTTTCCTGAAAGCACAAGATTGCTCCAAATGATCCCGGGTCAGTACATATAGCATTAAAGATACTTGTTTACTTGTTTAATCCTCCTCAGTATGACAAATTTAAACACATATAACGAATGAATTTATTAATTGCATACTAATAATCATATTATTTATGAAGCTAATCAGAATTATCTTCACATTAAACAAATTAACATACAATTTTATCATTATCATTTCATCACTATAATATATAATGGAAAAAAAAAAACATGATTATGTGAAATTCATGATCAGCTTCTTCAGATACTGTAAGAGCCAAGACAATGAAAATGTCAAGGTGAAGCCTATCAGTGTAGAATTTCAGAAGTGAAAAGAAAATAAACAGAAGTGTGTGAATACATGTTATATGCCTTTTTTTTGTAGTTGTTGATTAAACAACAAGAAACAACTTCTGAACACAAAAAAGCACTATGAGCCCAAAAACTTTAGTGAAGAGTGAAACGTAGAATAGAATTTGATCATATCACTAAGTACTTAAGTCCATTCTCATGTTGGAGAGTAAGACTTGCAGAGTTTCAGGACACTTGCTCCACAGGCATGACATTCAAGATTCTTCTTTAAATAACCCAAACCTATTCGGTTTTTCATCAGTGAAAATAAAGTAAGATGTTGTACAGCTTACATGAGCTTTCCTTTAATAACTACGTCACCGTGAAATCATTATATTTTTTCTATTATCATTAAGATGCGGCATACTTAGAGGAGCCAAATTAGGAATTTGACGCTTGCGCATGCGTAAAGTTGAAGATGACGTTGACGATGACAGATCCCGAAGAAAGTAACGTAAAGTGTCTAACTCGTAATGCAGATGAAATTACAAACTTCTACCCTGCATAAAAACCGTCAAAGATAATTTGTATAGTTGTATTCAGTTAAAATTCTGGACTTTGTTGGGGTAGCTGCGCGACGTGTAAGAGCACAAGGGGAATCCCATCTGGTACAACTGAGGCGATCGACACCCTAAGACTACGGACGGGATAAAAGTGGGATTGTCTGAACATGTCTTCGCAGACAAACCGTGTATACTGGTGCGCATATCGGTCTCGCTTTTCGATAAGATGCTCTCTATGCTGAACCCTTTCAGTTTAACTCTACCTGGGGCATTGCCTTTAGGTGTGTCCTGCGCAAGTAGGCCCACAGTCAAGTTTGTGTTCCCTGTGCAGACTACGGCGCACAGTGGATCTCTCTCTATTTCTCCTCCGCTGAACGACGACTTTCTCTCTACTGACTCCCGGCGAAGGGACGCGCCAAGGAGATGCGCACCGTCCATCCACAGCGGAGCAGGACATGGCTCAATGTGGGGGACGTCAAGCCTCCTCCCGCTGGACAGAGGGGTGTCTTGGTCGTGGGACACTTTAAGTTTCTTTATGGAGGGATTCTGCGGGTGCTTGGAGTGATTAAGCTCAACAAGCACAGCTTTAGTGTCTGTTTGTGTGTACATCCTCTCCGCATCCTGCCTTGATGGCACCTCTGCTATCCCTGGGCCAGTCTGATGTTCCATAGGGGTTTGAGGGCCCATACATAGCCCCTGGCCCTTGAGGCGCTTGTGTTCAGCAGCTTTGGGGTTCGCAGCCTGCTGCTGGTTTCTCGTCTTCCTCTTCCTTCGGCGATAGTTGCCGTTCTCAAACATATCCAGGCACTTGGTGTCCAGCGTCCAATAGCTGCCTTTGCCAGGCCGGCCCTTTTCTCTTGGCACCTTGATAAAACAGTCATTCAGAGAGAGGTTGTGGCGGATGGAATTCTGCCAGCCCTGCTTGTTATCATGATAAAATGGGAACCGATCCATGATGAACTGATAGATGCCGCTAAGTGTCGCGCGTTGCTCCGGTGCGCTTTTGATGGCCATTGCAATGAGCGCGATGTAGCTGTAGGGCGGCTTCTGCGGAGGTTCTTGACGAGCTGGCACAAAACTCAGGCCAGCCGGCACGACCCCTCCGCTGTCTCTTCCGTACAGGTAGATGAGTGGTGGGGCTGAGACGCTCAGAGCCGTGGAGGACACTCCGAGCGACGGCAGACGGCCCTGATAAAGAGTCATGACGCCGAGGTGAGTTCCGGGGAAAGTTAAGGCTGCTCCCGGAGCTCCTCTCCTCCACTGACTGACTCCCTGGCTTCGCGAGGGCCCCAGAAAATGTTAATAATCGTTGTACGTTTCCTATGTAATGTTGACTTTGCACAAGGAAATAAATTGTCCATCATAAACAGTCGGCGGTGTTCTCAGCCCACCCACATTAATTAAAATTTCATTCCGCTGACCCCCTCTCCCCGCTCTGCTCAGCAACCAATGAGATACCGGCTTATTCCCTCATCTGTTTATGGAATTAGTCGCTTGATAAGTCTGCCCACCCAGGTTGAATCAAGCTGTGTTTATTTGGAAAAATTTCCGGGCACCCAATACATAAACTCACTGATGTGCTGTGTGAAATATCACGTCCACCCCTGACGCTGAGAGTTGCTCACACAGAGAGAACAAGCAAACATTGCCGAGTCCTTTTTCTGGGAGTTGCTGTGGGTTTGTTCAAACCAAAACAAGGCGACTTAAACGGGGAAATAAGTTTCTTTTTACTATTACCTCCAGGCCCACGTCCGGCCTCCAGTCCGACAGGACACAAAGGTAATTCTTTAATGTAATAAATACCTCCCCACTTGCCTTCCTTATCAATAAGTGATGGCACATTATAACTGAACAATGACTGGTATGATAATACCATAATAATAATGATAATAATTAGAATACAATTAGTACAATTAAAATAACACTACAGCTCTATGCGTGGTCTATAGAATTTACGGCCTGTGAAGGTTATTGGCATCTCTTCATTACAGTTTCTGATGTTTGTAATTGTACTAATGTTCTTATTTCCTTTGTGAATTGTGTAAAATGTGGGGCTTTGATGTCTATTTTATTTTTACCACTATTATCAACCAAAAGGATTTCAATGTACATCAAATGTATGGAGTCATGTGACCACTGATTGAACTATGAAATCTAATCATTGACTGAGGTATGAGATACATTTTTTCAAAACGCCATAATACTCCTCAGGAACCCACCTGGCCCCAGATTGTCTGTATTCCAATTAACATTATTTATGAATATTTACCATGTGAATATAATACACTCCAGTGATCACTTTTACTACAATACAGGTTGATAAGTTTACCTAACATGCAATACTCAGATGATTATTTACTCTAGTAGCACAAATCTAAAGACAAATCTTCAGTTATTCATATTGCTAAACATCAGCTGTGGGCTTTTGGGGCCTCAGTATTCCCACTTCGTTTATAGGGTAATATCTTGATTTGCACCGGATAACTTTCTCAGTGTCTTTACTGACTTCTGTGTGAAAATATACAGCCCATCTTTTCTATGCTTTATATTATATATTCCACTCAGAGGAAATTTGTTGCCTTCCTTGTCTTTCAGAGAAATTCCTCATAGTTCTCTCTTGATTTTTCCTCTCTATCAACTATAACTGATGCATGTCAGTAAAGCAGAGCTGGAGATTTCTTTGAAGAGAAAAGGAAGTCCATCAAACCTTGAAATCATGTCTAACATCTCCAATTCAGACAGCACTTACCTGACTTGTGTCTCAGTCCTGGTCCTCGGAACCTGCCCTGAGCTGTGCACTACAAAGTGAGATTAGTGCCTAGTGAGGTATGTTGAGCAGAAAGCCAGGGTTGTAAATGTCACAAAAGTGACTCTTTTTTAACCTGGTAACTCATGCTGCAAACATAACCTGGTTGAGACCAGATTATTTTCCGAGATTTGGATTAAAATTGGCTATAAATTCTATTCCTGGCAATATTTTTCTGAGATATAGATTCTGGGCAGAGAAAATGCATTACAGGCTATAGATTACAAAGCTGCAGAGCTTTTCATTAAATTATAGTACATATAATAATGGATCAAAACAATGTTATAGACCTAATTAGCTACAATAGTGCATATATATATAGGCATCTCATGTTTTTACCCCACAGTAACATTCATGATGCAGAAAAACGTTCTCCTCTTTCCTTACATTAATATTAAGACTTTTTCACATCATCCACATGCTAAAGGAATGACGGAGGCTCAGCAGTTGTTGTCAACTTTGGATGGTTTAATGTTTTTAATTAGCTGCTGAGCACTTCTATACTACTGCTACTTCAATTTAAAAAAAAAAAAAAAATGCTTAAAAATACATTATAAATACACAAATCCATCTACTGGCATTCATAACAGAATATTATTAACAACATTTTCACCTTGATTCACAATTTCATGTGTCATGTTTAATGTGCTTTACATTCAGCAACAATGCCGCTAATAGCATTAATATTTTTTTAGAATCATTTTAATAAGCTCTCCTTTATAGCAACCTATTAATGATGAATGAAGAGGACAGCACGTGATTGGTTCATTTTGTGTGGACAAAGAGTCAAATGATGCAAATGCCACTTTTTATGGAAACAGAGCAGAAAGTCTAGGTTAACAAAGAAAGTTAATAACTGTATTTGTGATACTCTGAATCTCTAAATAGAGCATCATGGTTTGTCGAGTCAGCTCACACAGAGAAAGCTTGACTCTGCTGAACTTGCTTCATAATAGACCCCTAATAGTACAGATGTTTCTCGGCTTCATTACACCTGATTCAAATGACTAATGACATTTTTGATCATATTAACATAATGGACCCACAAAAACATACTATTAAGTGTTGTCAAATGCATGACAAGCCAACAGGTGACATTATAACTGTAACTCCAAAGCCATGTTGGCCAGTCAAAAGCGTAGACCAAACATATAATGCATTCCGGTATATTAACAACAGTTGAAGCATGCAAGTCCAGTTATCAATGTAACATAAGGCAAAAATGCACAAAACACCCTTCAGTTCAAAAACAACCACCTACCTGTAGACTAGGCCTCAGCCCTGGTAGGGCAGCTGGCCCCCAGCAAAATGCCTGATTAGGTATAACATGGTAATACTAGATCACATGGGGGTCAAAATATCACCCTTAGACATCAAGAACAAGTTAAGATCTCACTAAGCTACATGCAGAGTGAGAAACCTCTGAGATTGTGAGAATTTGATAGAGAGGGCTGTCATTTATCTTTACAAAGATTGATTTGTCCATACCCATTATTGAATATTTAGTTGCCTAGAATTTCCAATCTGTTTATAGTACTGTTTACAGTCAAACATTTTGAGGCACTGTGGGCTCATTTTGTGATATTTCAAAATTGAGATGTTCACATACATAATGAGAAATTTCACAGAGTTCGAGTTATTGCACAATCAACATGATAAATAAATCTAGATAAATGGGCAGATGAGGCGAACACAGGTTTATATTGTTAAGAGAATACTATAGATTGACCATTGACCCATGTCTGCATAAAGTGATCCAAACAAACTGTTTTATTTATGTCAACAGCCTGCATTTAACCTGTTCTCATTCACATGCTTGTTTGCTGTTTGCTAATTTCTGTAGCTTGTGTTGATTGTTGGTTATTCATATCCCAGATATTTTAATGCTGAAATGGAATGGGGCTAGTGCATCACATGTGATTAGACTGCTGTAAAATACATATGTAATATCTAGCACTTACCCACACATATTGCAGCATTTAACTTTCAGTGAACCATGTTCATAGACTCTTCTGAACAGGCACTGCACTGGTGTTATATATATAAAATGATAGATAAACCATAAATACACTCTGAAAGATCCATATCTTCTTGATAGTGACTCAGCTCACTTAAAAAAAGGCCTATTATAAATTTAATTTGTACAATAGCTGACCAAATCGAAGCATGCAGTCTTTGTTGTCCTTTGAGAAGCAGCAGCCAGCCGCTGAGCCGTATTGCCTTACAAGGACAAGATGGACTGTGTATTATTTGTAGATGTGAGCATGATACTTTATACTATGTATTTTCCTGTTTATAGCTCAAAGTAGGATTATAACAACTTTACAAGTGCAGACAGCTGGCCCCTGCTTACATTAGGGGTGTGGAGCATTTACTGGATAAACTTAGAAGTTGGTCTTTTCTCTGTTTCTTTCTCAGAAGACAGTGATTCACTAGCAAGTGAAACTAAATTAACATCCCAGTATTAGATGTGCATAAGCCATGTGTTCAAATGGTATGTACAGGAAATAACCAGGTTGTCAAATGATGTCTTGGGTTTTAAGGTTAAGCCAGCCACCATCCTAACGAGTCTGTATTTAATGGCCCAGGAATAAGACTCAACATTGTTGCTGTTTCAACTCCGAAACAGCAACTGTGTCCAACATTCAGGAGTAGAGATTCACCAAACTTCATGAATTAAAGGGAACGAAAGATTAAAATTCTTAATAGAATGTTTTATTTGAAACATATATTTTTTTATCTAGTTCCATAGTTCATTATGGATTTTAGGGATTCATAAAAGGTTCTTTTAAAGCAGGAAATGCTTTAATTATATTTGGGTCTAAAATTTCCAACCACTTGAATTCATAGACAAAAACATGATCTGAGAGTCACAGAGCTTATCAATTTGATCCTTAACTGAGTCACTGTATGTTAAAGAGAAATATTAAAAAGCTGAGTCTCTTTACCTTAAAAATATAACTTGCTGATCTCCAGATTACAGCATATTTATCCTAAAATGATTATTAACACCAGTAGTCAATCATTTGATATTCACCCTTTATCATCCTTGTAAATAATACAATAATTTTAGTAACACATCCTGTTGTCAAATTTTGAAATTTGTAATAAGCAAAGAGTAGATGTAATCTACCATCAGTGTGCACAGTAGAGTTCAAAGATGTATGTATGTATGTATGTAAGTATGACATTTTTGAACAGAAGACAATCTCTTCGTCTTAGGAAATCTCTGGACTCCATGTCCATGGCTCAATAATGATGAAAAATTGTAAATCATAACATACACTGCAGTCACTGCTAGTGAACACAATAAGATGTTGACACTGCACTGTATGTTTTATAAGCATCATATTAAGAGTTGCACAATGTGTGACAAAATTTCTACAATACATATCATATTCAGATAAAATGTGATGTGGAAATGGAAGACTTCTAAGTTCCCTGACACACTAGGCCAAATGTCGAGCATTAGTGCCTTTTTTTTAACTTTTAAAATCATCAAGCCTCATTAAAAAAAAGTGGTAAGTGGTCCATTCATAGTATTCAAGAATTCATAGCCCCTCTTAGTTCCAATACCATTTCAGGTGTTATTGCACTTAATAATGTAGGAAAGTGAATCATCCAGCGATAACAGGAGACCAAACATGTACAAACAGTAATGAATATGATTGAACATCCAGCTGTTGGCATTCAATCTGACTGTAGTTGAATGAAAGAAAGAATGAAAATAACATTCAATCATAGAATCAGTTAAATAATAATGCTCTAAGTAGCATCCAGCTTGAAATTATTTCAAATTGGAAAGTAACTGATACTCAGAGAACCATGAGTTAATTGGATTGTGCTATAGGTGGGTATTTAAATCAAAATCTTTGTGCACTCATACATTTAATCCCTGTTATTTTCTGATGATGGTAGTTATAGGTAGTTTGCAATTACAGGAATGGGTTATGGTCAGGACTGTTGTTTTTATCCACTGTTGAAACTATAAAACCATTTGATGTCATTTTATGTAAGAACATTGCCTACAGGCTGAATCAATCCTCTGTATCATTGTAATGTTGTAAAAATGTTGAAATTTTAAACTGGGATTGCAATTTTCGGACATTTGCATTTGAGCCTGAACATCTCAAAGTTCAAATATGAATGGGATTTGGTGACCTCATCTGGACAAACAGAAATCTGCTTTACTCTCACAGTATGAGTTCAATTTGAGAAACATAGGAATTTAGTGGGATTTTTTTTTTTTTTTTTTTTCATTTACCATATTCAGCATTTTAAAATGTTCTTGGGCAAGACACTGAGCCCAAAATTACCCCACCACTGTTGGTTGAATGGTTTCCTAACTTCGATCTTCGATGATACTACACTTACTCCAATGTATGAATGTATTTGAATGGGTGAACACTAGAAACATTGTGAAATGGTTCAGACCCTCTTTTTCAATGGTGCCAAGTTTACAGCGGAAATAGCATATGAAAGTGTCCCATAATTGTGCAACCAACACAAGTACATCATTAAAAACAAGTGCAATTAAAGTTAACCAGAATTGATATCCTTGACTGAAAATGCTCCAATGCATTTAGAGAATCATATTTCAACAAACTCTGTAAGGTATTCCATGTGTGAGGAGTACAATATTTGAAAGCAGTCTTCTCAAGGTCTGTGGAGACAGAAGGGACTTCATACATTAAAGTACTGAGAGCATGTGTAGTAAATTCCAGTGATCCACAGTAAAAGTGAACTGAGGTAGACTGGTAATTTCCCAATCAGGGCTTTGTAAATAAATAAAAAACAATGCTGATTTCCCTCTAACACTAAAGGAGGGCTACCCAACTTTGTTATAAAGAAAGCATTGTTGAGTGCTGTAACTGTCACCTGTTATAAATCTAAGACATGACAGATAAACTGAATCTACTGCTTTAAGTGATGTAGCAGATGCATTTTTGTGAACTGTCCCCATAACCCAGAACTGTGAGGAAAGGTGCCTCTTTTATTCTCTTTCTAGTAGAATGTAGAAAGCAAGAATTGTTTCAATAGAAGAAACCAATTTTCATCTGCAGATTCTTAATTAAAATATCCACATGTGTTTTAAAGGTCAATATATCGCCCACCCAAATTCCAAAATATTTACATTGGGGAACTCGTTAGATAGTCTTGAGCTTTAGAGTGCAAAACCATTATAATTCAAACCTTCTATTCTTCTTTTATAGACTTCAGAGGTGCTATGTAAATGCAAGTCCATTGACAATTTGTTACTTTAGTCACATTATTCAGTGTTTATTCATTAAATGATGTGAGTGATATGAGAAAAACCACAGACAGAAGATGCAGCATCAAAGCCAAAGTAGCGGATTTTTTAATTGTTCTACTGGCAGTCTGACAAACAAAACCCCAATGATTCCAATAATCTGAGATTGTATATTAAGTCTGATAATCAGATCCCATAATAAAGAAACATTACAACATATGATCAAACATTAAGCTGGAGTTATAGATTTTTATTTGGTTTTGTGAATATTATTCTGAATATTATTGTAGTTTATTTAAAGTTGTAGTTCACCCAAAAATATCAAATACATATTTTTACTGTTACATATTTTGCTATTCATTTACCCAATCTTGATGCATAAATCACTCTACAGGTATCAGGAAAAATATATAGATTTGTTCTTTAACAAAACATGACAAGATTCAAATATTTCACATAGAGCATACCTTTTTTTTTTTTTTATTTTAACCTTTTTACATTTTTTCTTACACTGTACAAAATAGACTCTACAGTGCTTTTCTTGAAATATTATATCAGGATATTGAAATGTCCTACAAACTGAAAACATCTGAAACAAGTAACTGAAATGTCTTTTAACATTTGCACCTAAAATGAAGTAACCTGTGTGCTGTCAGTTAATGTTACAGAATCGTGTGTTGATTATCTGTCTGCTTTGGAACCAGAAGATACTTGACTGCCCAGTACAGCAATGACTCAGAAACTTTAAAATGACTGAGGTCTTGCAGGTTCTGTCCTGACATTTGGTAAGTGTAAGAGAATGGTCTACCATCACTGTGAGAACTAGGAGTCATTCTTGAGACAGTCCTTACAGTTGGGGCCTGTTGATGACAGCCATCCTCTTGGTCGCTGAAACCTGCATGAGTGTCAAAATGCCATGATGGAGGACTCCTGTTGATCTGAGTATCCTCCTCTTCCTCATCCCCTAAGGTGGTTAGTGCTTCTGGTGTGAAGTCACATCTTTTCCTTTTTGCCTTTCCGTATTTTCTTTCACCTATCTTCTCCATGTCCTTGTCCAAACTTTGGTTTTCTTGGTTTAAAACTATACGTTTATGTTGCGCTCTGTTGGTGCAGAGCTCATCGGTAGCTGGCAGCTCATTTGCCGCTATGTTCACAGAAGTTGTGGCTGAATAGTCAGCTGTGGTGGGGAAGCTAGATGAGTGTGGCAGTTTCTGGTAGGGTGGGAGGTAGCTGTGCTCTGATATCTGCCAGGAATCTTTTGAGCTCTGGACAGGCAGCTGTGTGCTCAATAAGGTGACAAACTGATCAGGCTTGGATACAGTACCAGCATTGTGCAGAGAGAAGGTTGGTGTTGCTTCTGGAGACACATCAGAGGATGAGGAGGCAGTACATAGTGGAGGAAAAATGTCCCAAGGGTTTGATAAAGGTCTGTCAACCATCCTTGTGATCATGTCTTCATTCAGCATGCTATCCTCTGTAGAAGGGAAGTCATTGGTGCTAGAATGATCTGTCTCTAGAACAGTTGGCTTACCTATTTTCCATGCTGCATAATCAACAATAGGCTGTGCTGTCTCTGAAGGTTTGCAGACTTGTGGTGACTCTTTTTGACTGTCCCAAGAGGTAGCAAAAGGCACAATTGGCATCCTGCTTGCAACATTTCCTTCTGTTTGCAGCTGCAGAGCATTTTTTACTGGAATGAGAAGGTACTTTATGGGGATACTGAAAGGTTTCAATGCCTTGTATCTGATCCTGTCAACATCCCACCCTGTGGCAACAGATGTGTCTTGCTGGGTCAGCATTGAGGCGGAATATGAAGTGGAGTGCTGCAGGCTCATTGGGCGGCTGCAAACTATCATTAGTCTCTCCTTAACATCCTCTAAGACAGCCTGCACGCAGTCATGGTGCCACTCCCCCAGCAGCTCCGACAGATCAAAGCCACACTGGCTTGCCTGAGAATCCAGTGCCTCCTGATGCAGCAGGACCCTCCATGTCATACAGATTTTCTGCCTGACAGAGAACATTGTCGTGCAGCAGGGGGTGTTATCTTTAACTGGACCTGCTGCAGTCGTGGCAAGTTCTCCGACTGATAAGAAGAACCTGCATTTAGTCTGTTCCTGGGCCATGTGAAATTGCAGCCGGTAGTCTCGAATACACACCGTGGTGTTGAGCAGACTGCTGAAACTCTCGCGGTCCTCTTGGTCCTGAAGATGCTCCCAGGCTAATGCAGTAAGAACGGCAGGGATCTGGAGAACTCCGTCAGAGAGGAAGAGCAGCCCTGTCGGGCTGTCAGAGCTCTGAGCCTGGGACTGAGACATCTCACCCACCCCGATGACGTGAGCCTTCAGCCGCACACTGCTGCTGGTCCTCTGTTGGCTGTCGTAGCTCAGGATCAGATTCTCTATCCATGGGGACAGTCTGCTACGAACAGCTCGAGACATGTTTGTAGATTGAACCTGCGTGTCTTCGGAATAGTTCAATCAGGCGAACATCAGATGCTCCTACATCACATTATTCGTGACACAATTAAAAGTATAATAACTAAGCTAAAACAAACTACGAATATCTGGCATTAACGCAACACTTTTATGGTTTAATGGTTCAATCGTTGTAAGAAACACGGGGTACTT
>KV751352.1:5381095-5411839 GCA_001698575.1 Mola mola
AGTGGATAACAATGACCTAGCCCTGGTAGCGCAGCAAAGTTAGCACTATTACCATCATGAAACTCCGCTTTAAAAATAAAAAGTTAGGGAGAAATAACGATGGATTTAGCGAACACGAGTTGGCCTTCAAAATAAAAGAGCACTTATCACCTTAATGTTACTCTTTCACAGACCAATAACATGAGAATGAATGAATAATGTGAAAATAAATTTACAATTTCATATATTTCATATATACTCATTGTGTTACTAAAATGTATCGAAGTACAATACAATTTGGCGATGAAGACGTACTTACAACGGAAATATGTTCTGGAGGTATTTTCATGAGCTTTATGATCTCAAGTGGGTCTTGCGGTCTCGTTCAGTTTACTTTTGACTATCACTTCTTACATTTATTTTGGAATCTAGACGATCAACACACCATTGAAATCGTAATATTTTAAGTTTATATAGACAAGATACAAGAAATGACTCTTGCAACTGAACAAATATTCGTTTGACAAGTGGCTCATTCACTTTTTTGATCGTACCCGGGTTGTTCCTCAAGTATTGGAACGTTGATTGTCTGCACACTTTCCGCCTAGCGGATGCTGCATTCAGTGTCACCCGAATTCTAACCACAACACTACTTCGATAGTAAATGGCCTAAATTACTCAAATTATTTAGTCGCTTGTATTAGATTTGTATGTGAGTTTTGACAACAAACGGCGTCGTGTGCGACTACATTTGATTACTGTTTAGTTATAAGTGTAACATATACATTTATATTTGTATATTAACTAAGGGGTTTCGTATTTACCATATTTCTTTAGATGGAATGCAACATAGTACATGGCTCTAGGACTAGAATACGCTTAACAGCGTAAATAAATGTAAGTAAGTTAGCTGTCTGTAAACAATTAAAAGAAAGGTGTTTTCTTTAGTTTTAAGGTAAGGCACTCTTGAATTGTTATAATGACAGTATGACAGAACATGTTCGAACCATTGTTTATAAACAGTGCATGGGCCTTAAAACACACGTTTATGCTTTAGTAACCTCACCAAATTGCTTAGAATGTTGCTGACCAAATTAAACGGCTGTTAGCTATGTTACCGCGTCCCTTTACTAAACTGTAGATAAAATTAGAGACATTCTTTCGTCGTTGACAGAGCAAATGCTTTTTTTTTTTTTTTTTTTTAATCGACTTGTGTCGTAGCTAGCCTAGCCCTTACATACCATTTTTTGCAGCACCTTTGCTAAACATAATTTAGACACTTGTCCGTTAAAGATTCCAGCGAAGCTCGTCACTGTGGTGTTTGTAGTAGATACATTAGGTGTGCCGCCCTTTGTTTAATTAGATTTTCGATAGACCCCGGTCACATAGTCATGGAACAGCAGGTAAACACATTTTAATGATCGAAATAAATCAGTTTTCATTCCATTTAGTATAACAGCACCTATCCATTGAGCCAATATGTAATAGAGCAACACCCATACTCTGATTGACCGGAGTAGAACAGAACTTTTATTAGTGTCATCGGCGAACCCCCGCCTGTTTGTGTTGCTATTTTATGCCAAAATGGCTGCTGTTAAATAACAAGTAAAATAGTGATACTGTGTGTTGTCTTTAGTACAAACAGAATTGAATATTTCCTGTCAATTTGTGCAAAAGCAATTTCAGAGATGTCCCATTCTGAGAGCGACCCGGGTTCAAAGGTTTCAGACCCTCAACATTCCCAGAAACTGCTCCAGGTCTTGCGAACCTTCTGGCAGGAGCAACGTTTTCATGATGCGCTGCTGGTGATTGGTGGAGAGGAGCTTCCTGTCCAGAAAAACATTCTGGCTGCTGCTAGTCCTTATATCAGGTCAGGATATTTTGGAGTGACCATTGACCAGGTCTCAGTAACATGGGTCCGTCCACAAGAAAAGTGGTATTCTACTGCTGAGACTGACGAAACCCCTTCAGGTTGTTAGTTTTTGATTGTCATATGTGTCATGTTCCTTTGTGATACTGGTTTTCTTTTAGGACCAAGCTGAACTACAATCCTCCAAAGGAAGATGGGTCTGCATACAGAATTGAGCTGCAGGGGGTCTCCATGCCAGTCATGAAACAGATTCTGGACTACATCTTCTGTGGTGAAGTGAGTGTGCAGGCTTTTAAAACCAAAGTGACATTCCTAAGTGTTTTGGTATAGCAAGCACAGTCAACATTTTCCTGCCAGTCCTTTTTGTCTGTATTGCCCCACCTATCTTTTTAACCAGCTGTATCTGTCTGTCCTTTACACACAGATCACTTTGAGTGAAGACACCATCCAAGACATGGTGCAGGCATCTGACCTGCTCCTCATGGCAGACCTCAAGTCCCTGTGCTGTCAGTTCTTAGAAAGCTGCATCACTGTGGAAAACTGCATTGGAATCCGGTTCTTCTCTTTGTATTATTGCCTTTATCATGTCCACTATGCTGCCACTGAGTTCCTTCAGACACACTTTGGCGATGTGGCACTCTCTGAAGAATTCAGGGAGCTTCCTCCAGATCGGCTCTGTGAACTACTGGCCATGGAGAAACTGAACATAGGCAATGAAAGGCACATCCTAGAGGCTGTGGTGAGATGGTTCACACACGATCCGGACAACCGCAGAGTAGGTGACACTCACTTCAGGTTCAATGTGAAGATAAAAGAGGATATGAAAAATGTTTAAAACATAATGCAATTATCTGAGTAAAAGTTTCAAATTTTTACTATTGTGTTCATGTTGTTTATAGAATGAAACTTTGAATTAAAAGGCAAGGCAGTGCATGACAATGTTGGCAAGGGTAGATCAGGACATTTACCTTTTCTACTCAATAAGGATGCAATTAACAATTTTCTTTTTCAGTTAATCCACCGATTAGCTTCACAAACGCTTTGTTAAAAAGTTTGTGAAATTGTTTGACGAAAGTGACATTTAAAAAGCTTCAATGTGGAAATAATTTGTTTTTGCTCGAAATGACTATTGAAGAATCATCTCTTCTGCTCAACTGATTGGTTGTTATAGTTTAGTGAACCATGTGGTTTATTTAATAAGTTGATTTTTGTGAACTTTTTCTGGTAAGTAGGCTATGGAACAAAAGATTTTAGAAAATGAGATGTCTACTTTCTGATGTCAATGCCATGGAAAGAGAAGTCAGAAACTAACTTTGGCTTTAAATGAACTTTACATTTTTAGAGTTATTGTATGTCTTGAAAACATCTCATTAAACAACATCAGTGGTGTTTCATGTTTACTGTGCCACAATGAAGTATTTTTTGAACGTGCCTTTTTATTGTAGGAATGTGTATATATATTTTTTAATGCATCTATTACTAGTGACCAATTTCTGCATATGATGAAAATGATCAAGTCCAGAGCAAACACTATAAAGCAAACACTTAAACTCTTTTACTAAATAATGATAATAAATGTGTAAACCTGCAGTCAGTAAGATTGAGAATAAAGAGGAGAGGCTGAAAGCTTAAATGAGCTATTCTCTGGCTCTGCCTCGAATCCCCTCCTTGCAGAGACGGCTGCCGTGTATGAGATTGCGATGAGTCTAATTCTTTTTTTAATTTTTGGTGTGTTTGTAGTGTTTGTCCAAGAAGCAGTCTTTCATTGCTGGTAGGCATTTCTTCGCCATTGGGAATTTTGTCATAGATGCATCAAATGCATCAAAGTCCTAGAGCATTTCTAACAAAATTTTTGCTTTATCTACTAGGAGGAATACACCAAAGTGTAAAATATGTAATTTCATTTTGCCAGTTTTATTCAGTTATTTCACAGAGTTCTTATTTCATCCTTATTTGCAGGTACACATGAAGGAAGTGATGTCTGCAGTATGGCTGCATGGCCTGGACATCAACTACCTGAGAGAGCAGGTAGGGAACCCCAGAGATGCTCTCTCTAGGTTTTGATTTATGATTCATTGGTATAACAGAATGGTATCCCATCAGGCTGCCGGGCAGCCGCTGATGAGGCAGGTAATCAGAGATTACTGTCAGCCAGTGATCGAGGGTGGTCAACTGCATGGTGAGGCTCTGCTCGCTAACTTCAAACCCCGAGGTTACTCAGAGTGTATAGTCGTCGCAGGAGGAGAGGATCGCAAGTGAGTCCATTTGTTTATCAAATTATTCATGTAACTATTTATCACTAGCATTACTAATTGTTATTTAACAGTGTTCTCTGGAGACCTTCAGCATCTAGTCATGACTTATAACACAGCTTCTTAACAAAAGTTTGGGTCAAACATATGGCAGCACATACCAATCAGCCACAACATTAAAAATTATCCGACTAAATTTTGTATTGGTTCCTCTGGTGCTATTAAAACATATCTTACCTGTTAGGACATGGACAGGATTTTCTTTTGTTATCTGGCACCAGGACATTGGCTGTGGATCTTTTGAGCAAATATGTTGCATTCTATTAATCATATTGAGCCTGGAGAACAGGTCAATGCTTTGGGCTCTTTTTCATGGTCAATGGGTAATTGCTGACCAGTATTTGTTATCTGATGAGGCACAGTATCATGCTAAAGGAGTTGTGTGGACATGGTGTGGTGTACTTTGTTTTGTGGTATGTGCCAAATAACATCTACGTGAATGCCAGGACTCAAAGTTTCCCTTTGGATCATTGCATTGTTATGAGGAGATATTTGCTAGTTACTTTACATGTCAGTGGTTTTAATGCTGTGCCTGATAGATGTCAATTAATAAAAAATCTTTGGCATTAAAGTACTAATATCAGTTGGCATTAAAATCCCATTGGAATGCTAATAATTCTGCAGAAATTTACTCTCATGTGTAATTGAGGCCAAGTGCCATTTTGACCCTAAAAGATGGAAAATAATAATGTTATTATAGAGTAAATTGAAAATGTTCCTTGTATCCTGTCTGGTGTGCTGGTTTTTGTCCGGTACAGAAGCAGGAAGGTGACTGCTGCAACACGCTGTATGTGTCCGCTCTACGACACCAACAGACAGGCCTGGGTCGAACTGCAACCAATGAGCGTCGCCCGCCTTGGCCATGGGATGGTTGCTGCTGGTCAGTGTTGCAAGGAAAATGCATCCATTACTGAAGCGATGATAGAAATCACATCATAGATT
This sequence comes from Mola mola, assembly GCA_001698575.1. Lineage (NCBI taxonomy): Eukaryota > Metazoa > Chordata > Actinopteri > Tetraodontiformes > Molidae > Mola > Mola mola. Next base: position 5,386,199 of record KV751352.1, read on the forward strand.
ACTAGTAAATCATTATTTCATCAGAACCAGAATCAGAAATTCTATGGTAATATATAATAACAGTGTTTTCTTTCTGTTAGAGGGTTTTCTTTTTGTGATGGGCGGAACAGATGAGCATAAAACAGTCCTGGACAGTGGAGAGAAATATGACCCAGACTCCAACACCTGGAGCCCAATACCCCCAATGCTACAGGTAAACTTACCCATCACTGTAACTAGGTGGTTCTTTTTGTTTCATGTCCCCCTTTGGAGGCAGAAAAAAATTCAAGTTATCTCTTCATCTCTCAGATACATTCACTATGAATCTAAAAGAAAAATATGTCATATTCTCTTGCCTTGGGTTCTAACAGTTGATCAACATTACTGTTGTTTAACTTTTTCTTGTTTGTATCTGAATAGTCACCTGTTTTTCTTTATGACCCTGTAGTATATTCCTCCATTTTGCAAACCCAGACACATTCACTCTCTCAGTCTGAATGTGAAATAGCTATGGATCACTATTGAATATTGATTAAAGAAGGTAGTGGAATTTACAGCTATTTGTTTTTCAACCCAAACAGTCATACCCTCATTCAATTTAATTTCCAAAGCAATTGGGACACTATGTAAAATATTAATAGAAACAGAATGGAATGAAGGAAGAATTTGCAAAACATGACACTCCATATTTAACTGAAAATTGCAAGAAGCGGCAGGAAACGAAAATATGACTTGGTGAAACTGAGAAATTTCATTGTTTTCTGTAAATTACATAGAAAAACAAGCAGCATGTTTCAGAAACACTGGGAGAGTGATAACAAAAGACTACAAAAGTAACATGATTGGGTATAAAAAGAACATCCCATAAAGGCTGATTTTTTTCTGATGTAATGATGGGAAAGTGTTACCTCTGGTTCCCTTAGTTTTTAAATGCTTACAAATGCTTACAGAGTTTTGTGAAAAGGATAGGTGATGCAGAAGATTGGTAAACATAACCAAAAAAAAAAACCTTGAAAAACAATAAAAATTTATCAGTTTTCAGCATTTGATATGTTGTGTCTGTTGCACAGTTTTCAATGTTTAGCAAATCATTACATTCTGTTACTACTTACAGTTCACACAGTCCCACAACTTTTGTAGAAACATGGTTGAGTGAATGATATTTCTGCAGCGATGTCACACTGTATTCTGTATGCTATATACTGTATACTAAACTTGTTATTCTACACCATGGCCACTAGGTTTCAGCAGTGCTGCAGTATGAGTTCAGTTTTAATCCTAGTGGGCAGAACAGGCCAATTTCAAGGGACCACATGCTGTTAACTGTTTCTATGAAATATAAGCACAAGTCATGTCCTTATATATTATAGAAACAGTTGATATGTCATTCATATTTAAGCTGGGGTTTTTGACTTCTAGGAATCAAACATGAGAACCTTAAAGTAGCAACTCTGCTTCCCTACCCTTCCCTGTCTCTACTCTGAAGCTCTGCCCCGCGCTTTACAAAGAAGCAGAAAACTTACGAAGCTGTGGGCTTCCTGTGTATGCAATTGTGGATAATGCTGGAAGAGCAATTTTTCCTGCCGGGATGTGTGCCATTGTATTGGGCTTTCACCATGTTTGAAGGCATGCATGCACCTCTACCTGTTTAGAACAGACAATGGGAACACCCTCTCTCTGAAATTACCAGTTATTGGCCAAAAGGTACCGTCACAGGTAGATTTTAGTAAAGTCTGAATACAGAGCATAGAGGAGGTGCAGAAGTCTAATATTTTAATAGACCACTTGAATTACAATATTCTCATAAGCTATTGTTGAATTTTTGCTCATTGACACCAAAAATAGAATACATACCCCAGCTTTAAATGTAGATTTTATGTTCTGTTAAATGGGCTAAATGATACTTACATATTAACATCAGACTAAAATTGAATAATTCATGATGTTAGTATTCAAGATAAAATAAGATATATTTTAGACCAGTCCTTTGTGATTTCATGAGGATGAAGATTTAAGATCTTATTGTATGTATATCTTACAGCCCTGAACTCCATGCCCTCAGCTCTGCTTTAAATTTGTAGCTTGTAGTAGCCAGCTCCTTGAGCCAAATGATTAGGGGGCAGTATTTCACCCCTTCCAACGACACTGCTTTAGGTTGAGTACATTTAAACGTTGAATAAACAATGCAGTGCCTTTAAATACATATTACAATCTTTTCAAACCTCAAATAAAGACTCGATAACACTAAAGTCATGTGCTGAATAACAGCAACCTCTAACTTATAACATTGCAACAATACTGCAACTTCAACAACTGGCCAAAGCAACACCGCTTTATTATTTCCTCTGTGGTGTCAACCTGTAGTTTATGTTACAGCTTACTGACACAATTTCAGACATTTTTCTTTAAATCTTAGAGTGTTATATTTTTACTTACCCACATACATTTTGATAAGCAGTCCAATTTAAATGTTACTTACCAGTCTAAAGAACGTTGAGGGTTCAGAATCTAAATCCATGTTTTTACTTTCCAAGAGTTGTCCCCAGCAGTGGAAAGCCATGCCTATGTTTACTCTTGTTCTACGTTTTGTGTCACTATTTATCTTTGCCCAAAAATGTAGGGTTTTTTTTGGGTGGAGTAAAACATTTTTGGGGCTGTACTTCTATGTGTTTGAGAAGCCCTCTTGGCAGTTTATCTCCAACCCTTACGTTGCATACTGTGTCTCACAATCATCTCTCAAGCATACCTGGTATTACGACAAAACAACATGCTGCAGCTAGTTCATTTATTTTACATTTTTATAGAAATATTTTAGAATCTTATGAATTGTGATTTCAAAATTTTAAACGTGAATTGAGCATTTGAATGTTGAGTCATGTGATGTACATAGGCTCGCCAGAACTTCGGTGTGGTGGAGTTGGATGGTCTGATCTATGTCCTTGGAGGAGAGAACAAAACAACAGAGCTGATCACTGTTGAAATGTTTTACCCTCACTTCAACACCTGGAGAAAGCAGACCAGTATGACCATGATCCGCAAGGTAATGAAATGCATATAACTCACATTGACAGAATAGACACAATAATGTCACATCACAGTACTAAACTTTCTGCCTTCAAATAATTTCAGATGTACTGTATATTAGAGGTGAGAAATTTCAATCCATTTTATCAATAGTTATAATAATAATTTCTTGGATGGTTACTGGAGACTATAGCCAATCCCAGCTGATACTGAGCAGGAGGAAAGATATACAACTTGGACAGATCAGGACAGATAAGGTCAGGTCAAACACATACCAAGGGGAATTTTAGATTAATCTATTAACTAATTTGCATGTGTTTGGACTGTGGGAGAGGAAAACCCATACAGACACGGGGAATAAAACATATGACATAACATTTTTAACCCATTTAGATCAAATCTGCAATATAATGTCACCTATCGATCAATAAATGCTAAAAAAAAACAAACAAACTTTTCTTTGTATTTTTATGTTAAAGTTCAATATCATTTTCTCCCAATTAAACCACATGTCACATGAAGTTAAATCACAAAATGCTAGTCAATTTGAACCAATAATGGCATGGCATCCAGCTTTCAAAAAATTTTCAAGATTTAGCTGAGTTCAGCAGAACTTATTAGAACTTTGACCATTGCTGTAGTAACCTAGCTATCCGGATTCACCCCAACATTATGTTGCGCTGTCTATCTTGTGATTGGTTCTTTTCCAGCTTCAGTAGAAAATACGTCATGACATGGTAGTTATATACTCTGCAATGTCTGTTTCAGGTAGACATTAAATAGTAGTAGTATAAAGATGTTGCAGTTTATTCTTTTGTGATACTGTATTGACTCTCCAAAATCTTATTTTTCACCAGTGAGGGTCTGCTTAGTTGAGTTTGTCTGTGGTTTGTAAGCAGGATTATGCAAAAACTAATGGATGGATTTCAAACTTGGTGGGAAGATTTGAGAATTGGCCAAAGAGGAACCCGTTAAATTTCGGTGCAGAACTGAACAAAGGAGCAGACGTGGGACTTGTACTTAATTTTTAAAATGTGAAGTTGACGGAATGAAAAGGTGGAACACAACTGCGAGGGCAGTGCAGCACCTGGCCAGTCTACAGCACAAGTCATGATACTGTTCTCTTGTAATTCATCTTCAAAAGCATGTTTATAATTTAGTGAGTGAAACATTACTACGTCAAGTTAACGTCAAGTTTATTATTATTAATTTCTATGGCATCACTGAGAAACTAACCAACTAAAAACACAATGAGAGAGATAGCATTAGTTTACGTTGTGTTTTCACCTTATGATTGTTTTTTTTGGCTTACCTTTTTGTAGGAGTGCATTCTCGTGCTAGGCGGATGTGGTGCTACCTAAAGGTTGAAGGGGGGTTGCTGCTCATTGAGTCAGAGGGAGAACAAAAAGTCATTAAATGCATCAAAACTCCTCAGTATCCGGTGCACTTTGCACCAAGATGTTAACATTAAATTGTCATCAGAAACAAAGATATTTATTTGATTATTAATTTATTATAGTTTTCATTTATTCTAACCTGGGTGAGGCATGGACTAACAGCTGTTTGCAACAAGCGCTCTCCTTCTCTCTCTCTCTCTCTCTCTCTACTGTTTCCTTTCTTTCTGTGAGTTATTCTATGGTATTAGAGCCAAAGCTTTTATTCACAACATGCATACAAACAGGCTAAAAATAAAGTATGTGCCATTTGCTTGCCTGTCTGTGTATTGAGCGGTCTCCCCTTTTTCAGTAGTAAGTAGTAGTAAGGCAGTACTGTGTCTCATATGACTATTTTCCAGCCAACAACACCTTTTCCCTTAAGTTTGGGGCCAACCAGTAATCATATGCCAAAATACTAAGACACCAAAATTATTTAACCACATACCAGCACAGCTCATGGGATTTGTGCAACACTTATAATATAATAATAATAAAATGATAACAGATTTTAATATAAAAAAAACAAAGAATTGGGTTTTTTGTAATTTTTTTGGCATATATCATTCAATAGGTGACAGTATGATCGAGGATGTGATCTAAATAGGATAAAATTACAGGTTTTCATTTCAGATGGACTTTTAAGTTTAAACTTTACTGGACAAAGGAAACTCTCCAGAGGAAAAAGATTCAAATATTTACTTCTGAAATTTCTAGACCACAGTTATGAACTGCAGTCTACATTACCGGCACAACAGTGCATACAAATTCGAATATTTAAACCTTGTCAGTAATACTATGCAGAGATGAGGCATAAGTAAAGTGTTATCGGTGGATGAACGGACATTCTGAATTATGATATTCTCCTTGTCTACTCTGTCAGAATGTGAGCGAAGAGTGCGGACAGAATGCACATAAGCGCAAACCACAGTCATTATCCGTTCCCCGACCCGGAGGCGCAGGGAAGCAACCCGCTCGTCCGCCTATGTCTCTGCCAACACATAGGCAGAGAGCCAGGGAGCTATTAGTAAGCCCACACCTGTTTTCTTCCTCTCAACAGGAACAACTCTAGCAAAGAAAAGAGTCCAACCCCTCTCAAATAGGTTGGTTCCAGAACCCGAGCTGTGTGTTGAGGTGAGCCAAATTATATTGAGCTGCTATCTCTCAACCTCCCCTTCAAGCTCAGGTTCTTTCCCCGCCAGAAAGTTAACGTTCCATGTCCCAACAGCTAGCTTCAGCAACGGGGGATGGGACCGCCAAGGCCCCCGCCTTTGACTGCCACCCATTTCACATACTGCAGTATCCACTGGAGGAGAGACTTATATCTCCACTCCAGGCTTACCCTGGCTAGAACCTTTGGGTAAAGGCCCAGCCATCAGGGGCTCCCCTGCAGGCCCTTTCTCCTGGCCTGGATCCAGGGCAGGAGCTTGGTAGTAATCATCATAGGGGTCTTCTGGAACCCAACTTTATCTGGCCCTTCACCAAGGACAAATTTGCCTTTGGTGACCCTACCGGGGGCAATCAGCTCCCGACAGCATATTGTATATTTTTCAGTGTCTCAAAAGTAAATTGTTTTAGGCACATTGTAAAAGATGCACATTACAGTGTAACTAAAATGACCATTCTAAATGGGTCATATCCCTGACTTGTCCAGATACAGTATTAGAAAGAACTTGGAGCAAGTGCGTCATTGACCACCGCAAACTTCTCCTGATTCTTCACTTGTCTTCTCTTTTAGGTCGGCTGCTATGCCTCCATGAACAAGAAGATCTATGCCATGGGTGGGGGCTCATATGGGAAGCTGTTTGACTCTGTCGAATGCTTTGACCCCAAAACTCAACAGTGGACAGGCCTGTGTCCTCTGAAAGAGAGAAGGTAAAATGTATGTGTTGGTGTTCTGAGCAATGTTGGGAAGCACTACTTTTAAAATAGAATTAAAAGAATTAAAGTTTAAATGAAAAATGAATAAAGGCAAAGTCATAAAAGTACATATTTAAGTACTTTTGTACTTGTAAAGTACTTTTACAACTATCTACAAATGTTGCTTATTGTATTTCTTAGACCTTCTAAATTCCATTTCTGTCTTTAACCAATCATTGAGTTTGATTAATTGCATCATCAATCAAGTCTTTCATTTTTAACATTTTAAGCAAGACAAACAAAACAAACCTCATTGTAAAACGCACTTCAAACAAGGCATAAATTAAATAAAACTCACCAGAACTGTCTCGGTTGGTCTTTCAAATTTTCCAATAATCACCAACTATGGAACTTGCGTGCTACTAATGATCTGACAGCATTCTGCGACGAGACATACAACCACAGTATATCAGCTTATGTAACTACAATAAAACTCTCATTGCCTAGACTACATCACATTTCAGCAAACACTCAATTAAACCATAAAAGGGACAGGGTTTATCAATTCTATTTTAAAAGTAGGGCAATTGCTTATAATACAGCAAAATAACTGATTACTATAATTGCAATTAAATGTGTTATGGTACTTGATACAGCATCTGAGTAATCTTAACACATTATTTTGCTTCACTCATCATTGGTTTTGAGCAGGATAAATGAAAGAACAAGCAGAATAATATTAACTTCTTCTCATGATTTTGTCTTATCTTCTCTTTTTCTTGTACACACTTGCAGCAGGTTAGATTTAACTTAAGCCAGTTATATTTTGTCAATGTATGTATCACAAAACAGGAATGAAACACTGCTCCATGGTCATTCTTCCACTCATGCAATTTTCAATTTTGCTTTATTTTTGCTTTCATTTTGACTTCCCAAATGACACCACACTCAGACTAATCTGTCAAAATGTTTCTTAGAAAGATGAAAGCACCACAAGCCCCTTTCACACAGAGAATCCGACTCTTCCCCGCATTGAAGGTTCGCCAGTTCTCCATCCTTGTCAGTTTACACAGAACCGAGCAGTGCGGCAATTATGCGCTTCAGTACGCCTGTTTATATAGTGAACCTGCATTGCGGAGTGAAGCAACGTGACCGGCATGACGTCTAACACAACAATGTCAGCCAACAATGTGATGTTTTGTTACACAGCAGTAAGCCACCTCATCAAAGTAAACAAAAAAGCAATGGCCAGCAGGGCCAGAGTGTTCATATAGACGAACTAGGTAGTTGCCAAAGCAGCACCATCGCAAGGACGTTGAAATAAGGTTGGATGAGAAAATGTTGGAGCGGCAGGCTCGTATCTGCATTTGCCTCCTACCCCTAGCTCTCACCAGCCTACAGTCTTGTCTACTGACACAAGTTTTGATTGTCAACAAACACCCCCAAAAATGTGGGGGCAAGGAAACACTTCCCTTGAAGGAAAAAAATATTTTTTCAAGAATCTGAAAACCTGATTAAACTCTCCTTGTATAAGTCTACATTTCCACCCTGCGCCGCCTGAAGACACAGTTACACACAAGTCGAAACAGGCTGACGCCTATCTTTCTCATGTTCATTGAGATATTTGGGACAGTCTGGATGTTAATGCTGTGATGTGCCTTTCTGCACCAACCAAGTGAGAAAGACAATGTTTGGAGATCTGTGATGCAGATGAACAGTCAGATGTATTTATTGCTGCTGCCGGGGTGCAGTGCACATGCTGTGTCTGATTTAGTCATTTTAAGTAGTGGATATTAACTTTTCACGTTTGGCTTGGCGATGAGCAAGTTGCCCACTTGTAATGTTGCATGTTAAATTTTTTTTAGTTCCTATCAGGTGCTTAGTGTGGTAAATTGCATATTTAAAGACTAAAAAAGTTTAAAACTTTATAGGTTTTTTTGTAATGTGTGTTGTAAAGTATCATATGAGTGCTTATGTCATTGATTTTGGAACAAAGTTATCATAGTTTTTACAATCAGGCCCTTTTATTTCCACCCATGCTCCGCCCATGACACACCCATTCACCCCGGCTTATCCATTTACACAGATTTCAGCTCACCTCTGATGCAGCTTTGATCTCCTTTACCTCCGCGAATAAGAAGTGTATCAAAACACACAAAAGGTGCCTAGAGAAGACATTGTTAGAGGGCTTAAAGCTGAGGCTGTTGTATCATACCACATACATTTTGTTAGTCATAGCACAAAATGTTCCTGTCAGTGAGTCAGTTTGTTGATCTTTTGATTAATTGATTGCTTTTACCTTATTTCTTGACGTTTCAAAGATCCTAGAGTGATCGTAGAATTGTTAACTGAACATTTGAGATGCATGCCATAGAGATTTACCCTATGTGTATGCACCACTTTCATCCAAATATCTACTTCAAAAAGCCCTTCTTTATGGCTTTGTCTCACGTAGTTAAGACATTTTCCCAAGGTCAGATTAATTTTGTCTATTTTTGTGAAATAAATGACATAATATTGATATTATAATAATAACATAATAATAAAACACATTGGCTTTTTGTTGGTCCAAACCATTGTATGTTTGTAACATAACAGACTCAACTGTTAAAATCCTTTTTAATAATATTATTATACAGTCGGAGAAATTATTATTTGATCCCCTGCTAAATTTGTAAATTTACTTACAAAGAAATTAGCAGACTCAAATTTTTATGCTTGTTTACTAATTATGGCAATAGACAGAATAGCAGTCGAAAATGCATAGAAAACACAATATAAAAGTTGTAAAATGTTGTGCATTTTATTGAGTGAAATAAGTAGTATACAACATTTGTTAGAACTTGGTAGGGAAACCCTTGTTGGCAAGCACAGTGATGAGACGTTTCTTGTAGTTGGTCACCAGGTTTGCACACAACTCAGGAGGGATTTTGGCCCATTCCTCTTTACATAAATTCACTAAATCCCTTGTTTCTTGGCTGCCGCTTGGAAACTGGAAGCTTCAGTTCCCTCCACAGGTTTTCTATTGGGTTGAGGTCTGGAGACTGACTAGGCCACTCCATGACCTTAATATGCTTCTTGTTGAGCCACTCCTTTGTTGCCCTGGCAGTATGTTTTTGGTCATTGTCATGCTGGTAGACCCACCCACCACCCATCTTCAGTGTTCTTGCTGAGGAAAGGAGGTTTTCATTCAAGATTTAAATGTATATGGCCCTGTTCATTGACCCCTCAATGCGGTGAAGTCGCCCTGTACCCTTTGCACAAAAACAGCCCCAAAACATTATCTTTCCACCTCAATGCTAGACTATGGGAATGGTGTTCTTTGGGTCATAGTGGCATTTTTTCATCCTCCAAACACGTTGGGTTCAGTTGATGCCAAATTGCTCAAATTCAGTTTCATCTGACCTCAGCACTTTCTCCCAAGCCTTCTCTGAGTCATTTAGATGTTCACTGGAAAACTTAAGGCAGGCCTGTGCATGTGCCTTCTTCAGCAGGGGACCTTGCAGGCACCACAAGTTTTCAGTTGATTACGGTGCAGTGTGTAGCCAGCTGTTGTTGACTGAGGTCCCAGTTGCCTTCAGACCATTAACAAGCTCCTGCTATGTAGTTTTAGGCTGCTCCCTCACCTGTCTCATCATCTTCACTCCACGAGGCGAGATCTTGCATGGATTTCCAGACCAAGGACAGTTGATGGCCGTTTTGTGTGTCTTCCACTTTCGAATAATGGCGCCAATAGTTGTCACCTTCCCACCAAGCCTTTTGCTGATGGTTTTGTAACCCATTCCAGCCTTGTGCAGGTCTACAATCTTGTCCCTGACATCTTTTGACAGCTCTTTGGTCTTGCCCATGGTGCTATAGAGATTGGAATGGAAGAAACTGATTCCTAGAGCAGGTGAACTTCATACAAATGATGAGTTAAGATCAGGAGTGTTGGTAATTGGTTGATTGTGTACAGCTGTGTGCCACATGGGCACCAGCCAGTCTGTGGGACATTTTATAACTTTTATATTGTGTGTTTTTATGCATTTTCGACTGATATTCTGTCTATTGCCATTATCAGTAAGCAACCATAAAAATTTGAGTCCGTTGATTTCTTTGTAAGCAGGCAAACTTAAAAATTTAGCAGGGGATCAAATAATTATTTCCCCAACTATAAATATTATATATATTATTAGGAATATGACAAGACCATGATAGCAATCACACCATTATGTTTCTTTAATGTCTATTTATATCTATCTAATAATCTATTTGCACTATTGTGAGCAATGTTCCAATGTAGTAATTTTTTTTAGCAGTATTTTAATATTATGTTAACAAGCACATTGCTTCAACGTTATTAAGTATATTGATTTTTCCAGAGTTCAATTCGCTGAATGAGTATAGTAAAGGAAAATAACATAACCGCTCAAAAGCTTGGCACTATTTATGTTTAAAGAAAATTATTTCAAAGGCATGATGCCTGTTAATTCCAAGATGCTGCAGGCATAAGTGTACCATTGACACTCAAAGAGGGACATGTTTCTTATCTAAATCTGCTTCCTCTTTCTTTTACCAATGACTGATGATTACTTAGATTTTGAATGAGGAGTTATATTTGTCCCTTTTATCAGTCTGGTTGAACCATTACACAACATTTTGTTATCCATGTGCTAAACACTGCATATCTTATGCTATGCCTTTTACAAAATGTGACAGGATTAATTTTGCTGTTACTCACTTTCCCTCTGGCATTTTTGGTTCTTTTCCTGGTCAGGTTTGGTTCAGTGGCGTGTGGCGTTGGCCAAGAGCTCTATGTGTTCGGCGGAGTCAGAAGCCAAGAGAGTGACAATCCAGAGCAAAGACAAATGTTGACCTGCAAATCTGAGTTCTACCATGACAAGATGAGAAGGTCAGCATGGAAACTGCACATACAATACTGTTTTTTGTTTTTGTTTTTAGTGTTTTGTTTTTGTTTTGTTTTTTTTTCAAAAGTGGGTGTTGTAAAATTTTTTATCACTATTTACAAATTTACTTACCATTTAGAAAGTGTTTTCGTGTTTTGAGTACAAACTCATTCAGTCTATCCCACCTATGTTATGAACACAGTATCTTAGGATTGTTCAAATTAGGCACAGACATTCACTTTGGCAAAAGGATTCATTGATCAGATACTGGTGCTCAGAGGTCAAACGTTAAGGTCACTGTGACCTATTAGATACAATAGGTAATTAGTAAAAGATTATTATCTTGAGGGAAAATTCAGGTATTACAGCAACTGTGGACAAGACAGGATAAGTACAGTAAATAATAATAGATGGTAAGAAAGGATAGAAAACTAAGAATAGAGTAGAAACTATATAATAAATAAACAAACAACACAAAAATACAGTAACAGTGTAGTAACAGTCTAAAGTGACAGGGTGCTGCATTGATCCAGGTGAAGTGCAGTGTCACTTGACACATTATTAAACAATGCTTTACTTATAACTCAAGAATTCATACGCTAATTACAACGTTTCACACAAACTGCTCATTGTATGACTCTTCTGTGCTCTCAGATTGAACATGTGTGTGAAGAATACATACTGTATGTCAGAATTTAAAGCTTATTTGCATCAGCACCCATATTTGAAGAATTGTAGTCCACCATAAATACTTTAGTATTTACTTTAGTTTGTTAATATTGAGCTATTGTTTGTCATTGCTCTATATTGCCATTCTCTCTCTCGTAGTCAATACATACAATTAATGGCACAGATTTTATCATTTTGCCTTTATACACCACCACACTAGATATTAGATAAATCAATCAAGATGTGATCAAAGTGCAGACTTTGAGATTTAATATAAGAGGTCTCACAAAAATATAGCATTTACCATTTAGGAATTACAGTCATTTTACTGAGTACTTCCATTTAAAGGGACTCAAAAGTTTTTGGACAAACTAACAGAATTGCAACTATAACTGTAGGTTTTATTACTTGGGTAAAATTGCTTTGCACTCAATGACTGCCCACAGACACCACCAAATTCTGAGTTTCCTCTCTGGAGATGCTATGGTAGGCCTTCATTGCAGCCACCTGGGTCTTTCTGCCTTCAGTTATGTTTTCAGTAATTGGAAAGCTGCTCCATAGGATTGAGTTAAGGCGACTTATTTGGCCATTTAAGAATGCTCAATTCCTTGGCCTTCAAGAAGAATTTATTTTCCAGTATGTTAAGGGTCATTAATCAATCGGCATTATCTGCATCTGCAATATCAATCTACACCTTGAAGCACAATCCTATCAGTTTTGTAGCATTTGGTTAAATGTGAGCATAATTCACAATTCATCCTGATACTTCTGTCAGCAGTCATATCATCAATAAACACCAGTGAGCAGTTCCAAACCCGTGCTCTCTCTCACGGTCCCCACATTACACATATGAGTAATTCCAGTATATTTTCTTTATGAATTTGTTTTAATGAGGACACAAGGTTGTAAATAAAGAGGACACTGTGTAATCAATTACCTGCATACTTTGTTCTTGAAAATGTTACACATCCGTCTGAAAAATGAATTAAGAAAATTGTCATTAAAAACACAGGGCAGTGGTAGTTGTTGTATACTCATATCTTTTGTTGTATGATGGGTGCAGGTGGATGTTTCTGAATGACCAGAATCTGTGTATCCAGACCAGCTCATCCTTTGTTTATGGTGCTGTGCCCATTGGAGCCAGCATTTATGTGGTGGGAGACCTTGACACAGGTTAGTAAAACAGCCATTGAGTTCTGATGGCATTACAACAATTTGTGAATGTAATAGATTGGTGTCTGTTGTGTTTGCAGGAACAAGCTTTGACTATATCCGGGAGTTTCGTCGCAGCACTGGGATGTGGCATCGCACTAAGCCTATGTTAACCACTGACCTTTCCAAAACAGCTTGCGCTGCCCTGCGCTTCGCCAACTGTCGACTGTTCCGTCTTCAGCTGAGCCAGGGCATCTTCCCACTGTTGCACACTGGTACTGTCTAACTGCTGTAGGTCTGGATTTGGGGTTTATGGTTGTTGAGGATTGTGGCTCTCAGTTCAGCGGTTTTTACTCAAGACCTTTTTCCTGTATGAATAGACTGTACAAAAGATCATCTAAAAACATTTTTAACATGTTTAATAACATTATTATATGCTACCTGGGCATCTGTTTCTTGGTTTCTTGGTGATGGATTTTAACTTTAAAACAACACTTGGAAAATATGACCTACCACATTATTACATGAGGGATCACAATTCACGTTTTGAGAGCACTGGTGTAGTGAAATTTGTATTTTAGGACTGATAATACTTTTTGTAAAAGCAAACAATATGGTTATTTGACCAGTTATTTGCAACAGCTGCAGTGGGGATAAGCACTGAAAATCAAAACCTTACCTTGGGCTTCCATGGAAAGTCAGATTTTATGTGAGTTGCTTAACATCAGAGAGCAAGGTGCCATTTTACAGTATTCATATAGGAAGAAAATATAACATTACCGTTCTCCTCCCGCTACTGGCCTTGGTATAGACCAGAATGCAGTGCAACCTCGAAAGATATTCACTAGTCACACAATGTAAATTGAAAATAAGGTAGATTAAAATTGCTGGAAAACAAAAACAAAGCCGTGAACATAAAATAAGTGCTATCTTTGTTTTAGCATCATTATTATTTGTATCTTTACTCAGCAAGTTGCTGTGACAAATGACAGCTCCTCAGTGGTCATATGAATTATCTCATAGTGAGAGGTGCCTCTGAATCCATAGTTAGCAGAGCAAGTCGTGGTTTGGTCGCAGTCCCAGACATACAGCTCATTTACCATTCTGGCCTACCGAAAATTTGCAAACAGAAATTAACTTGTAGAGAAGAAATTGTAGATGATGACAGTCTTTAAAAAACATCAGAAACTCATCCCAGAATGAATTGCATGAAGTGAACATTTGCACATGAGAACATAAAACTACACTTTTTTTTATCTTTGAGCAAGCTGTATAGGCCTAACTTGCTCAGAAATAGATGTCACTGCGAGTGATCGTGTTTGGTTCCTGGATGCGTTGATGCCTTTGTGACCTTTGAACTGACTTTCCAGTTGGAATAGTTTTGGCATCGCATGACCCCGTTTGTTCTGTGTGAGTTAGAGCTGCTGCTGTCTGTCCACAGCACAGAGGAAGCATGTACTTAAGGAGAGGCACACTATAAACTACATGTGTTAACATGACTCTCATGTCAGGAAGACAATACACATATCAAAGCAAACGTATGCCACTTTGTTCACTTTGCCAACATTTCTACTTTTAAATTCACAAAGGATCAAAATATTGCTGAGGAGAGTATTGTTCCAATCTCTAAATCATTCAAGTAATATAAGAAACTATCAAAAGAACATAAAAAACTTGAAATAATCTGCTCAGTTGGAATAGGGTATTTTCTATTGTGAACTAGCTAACATGTCATGTCGTCAGAAACTCAAAGATCATTAGTTGACTGTACTATCTTTAGGTAGGTTATTTAAGAACTTGCAGATCAGCAGAGGAAAACAGCCTTTAAACAATTATTGTTCAATGATTATGATGATTATGAGCAATAGTCAACTAGCAAACACGCCAAATTCTTTATTTTGATACTTTCAGTTTTGTTACTATGTAACACACCCCACCTGAAATATGTGTCATTAAGATTAACTCTCATTCAGTTTATTCACCGGGATATGACAATATGACACACCGTCTGAAAAAGGGATTTCCTTGAGCTCTACAAAGCCAAAGAACCAGTCTGCTGCCGCTTGATTAAAACAATATTGTACTTCCATTTTTTTAATGCATAACACATTCCAGAGTGTCACCAATTACCATAAATACACTAAGTTCATGAGCTCCTCTTTGTCCTAAACAAAGTTTATGGCTGTCTGTATTGTGATACACTGGAATGCACCCTATGAGAAAATATAATCCGCCTAAACTGGGTTGTCTGATCTGACATATTGGAATTTAAAGCCATGATTACACAAACTACTATAGGTTTACAAGAGGATGGAAGGATTAGATGTTCTTTCAAACAACAGTTTGCTGTGTGGAGTAATAGATATTCCCAGTGTCTAAATGTGCCTTAGTTCCGGATGTTGAGATTAAAAATTTAATTTGTGAGTTGGTTTCAGTGCTTGATATTGTATAAACCATGGCCTAAAGAGCAAATCCAGACATGTTAAAAAGTATGAATAGTTAAGTTTATAATAAGTTTAGTTTAAGTTTATAATACATTATCTATAATAATAAGTTTTGTCTGCTATAGTTTTGCCAAAAAACATTAAATTATCTTTATAAATCCTTAGAATTACATCCACTCCTTCCTGTTACATATTCAAGAATACTTGAATATACAAGTTTTTACATTCCACAAGCTTAACTCTAAGATTTCTCCTCTTGCATTGTAAAGTCCTTTCTGATGATGTGCAGGAAGCTTCGAGTGTCCACATGCACATACATTTTTCTACAGTGAAGCTCAAAAATTCCACTGCAGGAACAAGAAGAAAAACGCAATTTTACTCAGTTTATTCATAGCTTTGTAGAACAGTTTTAAAGGGAGTTGATCTAAGTGAATAAGTATATGTATTTAATTTCACCACCACCACCACTTTCACCACTCTGAAAGATTGCACTGGCAATTAGTACAACAATTTAAGAACAATGATTTGCAACAAAAAATGTAAAGAAATTGTGGATTTCATTGGCTAGAGTACATAATAACATTAAAAGATTCAAAGAATCTGATAAAAGAGATGCCAGGGACAAGGTTGAAAACCAGTATCGGTTGGCTGTGATCTTTGGTCCCTTAAATGACATTGCTTTGACACAGACATTCTGTCCTGGACAACTCTGCATAATCTTGGCAAAATCCATCAACAGTGAACACAGCTCATCAGTACATTTACAAATGAAAAGTTGAATATTTACCATGCAAAAATGAAACCGCACATAAACCAGATTCAGAAACACTGCTCCCTTCAACTTTTTGGAAATAATGGATGCCACATCCCTAAGAATAAAGACTAGTGGGACCATTCAGCTTGTCATCAGCACACAGTTCAAAAGACAGCATCTGTGACGATAATGGGTAGATTCATGAACATGACACGAGTAACCTGCACATATAGATGTAGATTTTGAAGGAACTCGGACAATCAAGTGGTTTTTATCAGGGAAGACCTAAGTTATATCAGCAAGACAATGCCAAAAATTTTCTGCTTGTATTATAACAGTATTGCCCTGTTGTAAAAGATCCCAAGTGCTACTGGTCTGTCTGCCTCGTTTGGTTGTCACTAAATATTGGTGCCTCATGAAATGTTAACCCCCAAACAGTATTGCATTTAAAAATCGGAAGCAAGAATAGTTAAACATTCCAATTTCAAAGTTATAGCAGCTGGTGAAATTGGTGTCCAAACATTTGTGTGAATAAATGTAGTAAGGTGAGGTGAAGTGATGTAACATAGTGGTAAACTTGACCCTGTCCCAACTTTTTTGAAGTGTGTTGCTTGTATGAAATTATAAGTCAGGAATTCACTTAACTTTCACAAAAACTACGGAATATCTCAGTTTCAACATTTAATTAGCTGTTTTTGTGTAATCTTAAATTAAATATGGGGTTTCAATGTATTGAATCTTCACATTCTGTTTTCTATTTGCATTTTATACAGTGCCCCATTCTTTTGGAAATGGGATTGTACTCTAAATATGTACAAAGAATATTGATTATACTTTTAATAATGTAAGATATGAAAGAAATGACTAAATGGGAAAAAATGAAGTAATAATACATTTTCTTAAAAACTGACCCTCTATATTCAGACCCAGCGGGCTGATCCTGAATGAAACCATGTCTATTAACACGAGGACAAATTTAGATGAAAATGTTTAAATGAACAACAAACATTAACAACCGCTGCAATTAGCAGAGCATAGGTGTCTATGAACCTTTCTGTTCAGTATAGAGTCTACACTATAGACTGTTGCACTTTACTAATACTTGCTTCAGAAAAACCAACAAGTTGAGACTTTAAAGGGAGATAACACAAAATAGATGTCTTTATAGGATTTGCATGTATTTATTTCCTTTATCTGTTGACCATTTTGACAGACGGATTTATAAGCTATGCTGGTTTACTCCTGACAGAAAAGCAACTGAACAATTGAAAAAGTGCTCAAAATATTGATAAAATGTTGAAAATTAGCAAGTGACACAATACAAAGCAACAGCCCAAAGAGCATTAAACCAGTCAGACTGATGATGTAACAATGGAACTCAACCCAATATGGCTACTTGTTTCCTGAGAACATGAACATGAGAATTGGCTGAGTCATAAATGACTGAATGTTAGGTATGGTTTTTCAAGTGGAAGGCATTCCTTCAGCATCTTGTATTGTTCAAAATCTGCCCTGCCTAGGTATTCATGACAAAGATAATAAGCCTCTACCAAGGTGTGGCAAAACATCTTTCCATACTTCAAACCTGATCGGTTCGAATTAATGGTGACCACAGATGGCCTAAAGCCAATAGCCCTCAAAGGCTGCAACACAATAACGGAAAATATATCCTAACTGGAAAAGATTTTACTTGGAGTCATATGCTTATGAATGTTGAATTAAGTTAATTTTAAAACATCCTGTTGTGTATTAAAAACATAATGCAATTTGACTACTTCAGAATAAAGTAATGACAATGTGCTCTAAAATTACAATGGGGGGGTGGGCACACTTATTCTGAAATCCCAGCTTTAGCCTGGAAAACAGATATTTTCACCTTATTTTTCAAGGTAGAATTGTTCAAATCAAATCAAATCAAATCAAATTTATTTATATAGCGCCAAATCATAACATAGTTACATCAATGCACTTTACATATAGAGCAGGTCTAGACCAAACTCTTTATAGAATTATAGGAGAGGATACTCAACACAAATGCAAGCAGGAACATATGATAATGCATGATATTAGCAGTACATAAAACTATGACAGCAGCAAGTGTTGCAGGAACATGGAGTAGCAATGATTCACCACCTGCGGGATGAGGACAGGGAGAAAGAGGAGAGGACAGGGGAAAAACAAAGACTACGGGGTAACATGGTTAGTAACAATTCAGGGTGTGATATACATGCATGGGGGAGGGAGGGAGGGAGAGAGAGAGAGAGAGGGAGAGAGAGGTGCTCAGTGTTCCCCCCAGCAGTTCATAACCTATATTACATCAGATACCCAGGTGACTTGTGCAGTAGCAAATTAAATAATAGTGTAAAGCATTGCAATGTTATAATTAAGGGGAAATAAAGGAAAAAGGACAAAAAAAGGTTTGTGAACTCTTCCAAGAAATCCCACAAATTTTCTTACAGGGCAAGTTTCGTATATATGCTCCTTGACTGTGAATAAAATGTAAAGATCACGTTCAAAGATGAACAAAGATCATCAAGAGCATGTTTACCACTGTGCTACATAACCTTTTCTTCTAACAACACTCAGTAAGTGTCTGGAAACTGAAGATACTAGTTGTTGAAGTATTGAAAGTAGAATTCTTTCCCATTCTTGCTTGATGTACATCTTAAGTTGCTCAACAGTCAGGGGTTTCCATTGTTGTATTTTGCGCTTCATAATGAACCTTATATTTTCAATGGGAGACAGTTCTGGACTACACGCAGGCCAGTCTAGTACCTGCGCTGTTTTAAGTCATGCTGTTTTAACCCATGTAGAATATGTCTTGGCATTGCCTTGCTGGAAGAAGCATGGAAATCCCTGATGCCAGGATGGAAGCATATGTTGCTCCAAAACCTGTAAATACTGCTCATCATTAATGGTTCCTTCGCATATGTGCAGTCACCCACGATTCCCCGGGCACTAATACACCCCCATACCTTCAAAGATGTTGGCTTTAATCTTTGTGTTGAAAACAATTCTGATGGTCTTTTTCATTTTTTAGGAATGTTGGCGATATATGGCTTTGGTTTTGGCTTTGTATAGTAGAATCTTAATTTAAATTTGTAGATGCAGCATGGTACTGTGTTAACTGACAATGGTTTTCTGAGGTGTTGCCAAGCCCATGCCCAAGCCCTGAATGATGCTTGTTTTTAATGCAGGGGTGTCTTAGGGGTCAAAGTTATTATGGGTATTCAATGCTGGTTTTCACCCCCGCCCCTTACATGCTGAGATTTTTCCAGATTCTCTCAATTTTTTGATGATATTATGGTTTTTAAATGGTGAAATCTCTAAATTAATTGCAATTGCACAATGATGAAATGACAAGTGTTCATGAACCCTTGGACTTCTTGCCCACACAATCTTTCACAAAGTGGGGAATCTCATATGATAGTTGCCCGGAACAACTGAGCCTTTCAGGAGTGTTGTGTTGACTCAATGGCTAAATGTTACAGTTGGTTTTTTGAGCCTTCTACAACCTTTCCAGTCCTTTCTTGCTCCTGTCCTAATTTTTTTTTGGAATGTGTTGCAGGTATCAAAGTCAGAATGTGTGTGTATATCCCCCCCCCCAAAAAAATAAAGTTATTCAATTTCAACACTAAATATCTTGTCTTTGTGTTGATTTCAATTGAATATAGGTTTAAATGGATTTACAGATTGCTGTATATGTTTTAATTCACATTTTACACAACATCTGAACTTTTTCAGATTTGAGTTTGTAGTTAGCAGAGAATTCCACAAAAGGAACATCATAGCTACAGTCAGCCACTGTGGTGGTAGTGTGATGCTTTGTTGCTTCAGGAAGTGCACGACTTGACATTATTGAAAGAGCATTGAATTCTGCTCGCTACCTTAAAATCCTGAAGGAAAATGTCTGGGCAAAGTGTATGACCTAAAGCTCAAACACAATTTAGTTTACGCATTAGGGCATATAACAAAAGCAAATCATTTTCTGAATGTCTCACAAAAAAAATAATATTTTGGAGATGTCTAGTCAAAGTCCTAAAAATTCTGTAAATATTTGCTTTATTTCAGCTTTGTTGTGGTCAAAACTTCAACACAATGATGTTACACAGCAAAATCTGTAGTGTTGTTTTTTCAGTGTAAATAATTTTGAGTGGGTGGGTGTTGATTTTGGTGTTGTTTCAACACTTGTAGTGGACAACTAGCTCTGCGAGCGTTGTCAATCAAGAGAGTTAAATGTTAAAACCTGTGACTGAGTTACATTCACTCCTGGCGGAGTTGTTCACAACATCCGGTTTGGATGTAGGCAGCGCGCCTTTTTCACCCAAATTGGTTGGTAATAGGATAAGACGGCAAAGAACCTGTGTGGATTATACTGGTTCATAGCATCCGGATCAGTCCTGGCGGCTACAGTCACCACCACACATGAGTAGAAGTCTATAGCTGATGATCAAGCAGGATTTCTTTTGTATAAGTATTTTTGTTTTTCAGGGAAATCCTGCAGACTCTACCTTTTAAATTCTAGCCCTTTTCAGACAATTTCGGTTTAATCAGACACGGTCATCACCCATTTATATGAATTCACAGAAACAGAAGTACACATTGTCCGTGATTATATGTGTTCACAGTCACTGAAAATATACCGTTTGAATCAGGCATGGCAAGGCGCACATAACAGGCAGAAGTGATGGGATTTATGGCTCTTTGAAGGAAGTCAGATCTTATGGCTCCGTTCCTTCATTGTTCCTTCATTGTTCCTTCATCGTTCCTTCATCGTTCCTTAATCGCTCCTTTAATTAATTTATTTTTTACATAGTCAATGCAAAGATGATGAATAGCCACGAATGGCTATTCAACTAGCTATTCAAGATAAGAGGTTAAATGAACGGCTCTCAAACAAATAGGTTCCCCTCTTTCATACTTGAGAGCTGTTCAAAAGAATAGGATTTTTTAACATAACATCACTAGCACAATGCAAAAATTATGCAGCGGATATCTTGCCGCCAGCTCCCTTCTGGACGTTAAAATACGTTACAATATATAATTTCATTTCAGATGAATGTATGTCTCATAAAATCTGTTATAATCAATGTTGAGGGTTTTTCTGCTTCTCAAATATCAGTTGAGATCTCATGTCTCTGCCTTGACAACTATAACAAAGTAGATTATCAAAAAATATATTTAAATGAAAGATCTGTATCTAATTGCAAAAACAGTTTGAAAATGTTGGATCAGGTGTGATTTTTAACCGGAGTCTGGGCAACCAGCAAATTCTACATTTCAGGCATGTCACAGTTACGTTTTATTTCTTTTAGACTTCTCTCCTTTAGATCATTCAACATCACCCTCCCTCACGGATACCAACACATCACTTTCTTCAAGTGACAATGACCACTCCAGTAGAATAGAGTATGGGATTCCCATAGGCAGACAAACATCCAGCTATGAAGTCATACCCAGGCCTACCAAATCAAATCAAATCAAATCAAATTTTATTTGTATAGCCCGAAATCACAATTTACACATTATCTCACTGGGCTTTGACAAACTGTACAGATGTGACATCCTCTGCCCTTAGACCCTCGAACCGGGTGAGGAAAAACTTAAAAAACCCGAAACAGGGAAAATAAGAAACCTCAGGAAGAACCACAGAGGAGGGATCCTTCTTCCTAGGACGGACAGACGTGCAATAAATGTCACTTGTACAGAACACAAAAACACGATAACAACAGTTCATTTAGAATGCATAAAACATCCATGAGTCCCAGAGTCTGTGAATTCTATAAATCCGGATGTGTGGAAAGTCTAGTGATCCAGACGCAGATGGACTCTGTTGGTCCAGGAGTCATTGTACTCCATGTAGGATGAATCTTGTTCTTAAATAGGCCTGTCTCATTTGGAGCAAACACTGAGTTTGTGTCAATGCCTTAAAAATGAAAGAAAAAAAAAGAACAAATCAACAATTTTGGTTTGATTTGAGAGCTTTGGTTGTACTCAAGATTTACAAAACATGACAGCAGATCATCAACACAAAGATTAGAATGAATTTTCAAAATACATTGCCTTGAATTAACATATCAACTGGGGAATTTTTCAGTTGCATGTCTTTGTATTTTAAGAATATGGTCTTGACCTGGTTACATGAGCAGTATCATCAGATAACATCTATTGGGGTTTGACTGACTTGAGTATAAACTGATTTGGAATGTTGTTTCTAAAGGAGGATGCCTTCCCGTAAACATAATGAGAAGTATGCCCTGGGAATTATAATACTCTTTCCTTAACTGAAGGATCATTTTTGTCCAAAGGGCTATGCAAGTTCAAAAAATGATTACTTCCAGAAAACACACCAGTTTTGTTGACCATGGTTTTGGGATTTTAGATAAAATGATTGATGCATCACAGATACTTATCAACTACTATGACTTTTGTAATGATGTTTATAAATATCTTTAAAGGAGCACTTCTATGATGCGGAGAAAGGCACTGGATATTTACCATGGCGCCTTAAGACCATATCTAGGAATACAGTAAAAAGAACAGCCAAGATGCCTACAGTGGCTCAAGCACAAGCGCCGAAGATTGGCAGCCACTTTGGCTGAGCAGGTTGATGGAGATGCGTGCAGGGAAGCCATATCATTTCTCATTCACTCTCATGATGAAGCAAGTGTGTTTGAGAAGATGAAGATGACCTTTCAATATCGCCAAGACCTGCTGCATAACCCACAGAGAACCACAGATGTCCACTGTGTTTATATGTCCAAGGGCTGGTGAGGTGTCCATTTCATTGATTTACACTTCATTTTTTGTTGCTTGAATGAAAGTACAATACTCTGACCTTTTTGAATTTTGTGTATGTATATGCTTATATGATCAACAGCTGACTCAAGACTTCCTTCTGCTGTTTGGAGCTGAAACAGCCTCCAAGATGCTTGAGATGTGGGACACAACTTTCAGGCCCAAGGTTATCAATGAGGCCAAATGCCTGACTCAGTCAATTGAGCTGTGCCGACTTCCAAAACCTGCTGAAAAACTGATGGGGATCGATGACACCAGTAAGCTAATCGATATGATTGATTTTTATCCCTAACAGCAAGTGCTGGTTACTTTGTCTATTCCAACTTGATACTAATGGCTTTTTTCCACCTCATTTTCCTCCTGATAGCCTGGGATAGTGACATGGCCTCTCTGTACCTTCTCCATCTCCTGCCACCCACAGCTGGAAGGAAGAGGACCAAGATAAGCCCCAGTGATGCAGTGGACAAAATGTTGCACTTTAACAAGGTATGCATGTCTTTTTTTTATCCAATTAGCCATTGTTTTATATGTATTAACTCAATTTGAAATGACTTGGAAAGACATATTCAAACAAAAGGACTAAACTGAACGTCTTCGCGTTGGCTACAATTCTACCAATTCTAACAATTGCTAAACAGCAAGGACTTCTTTGGGAGACACACACACACACTAACAGGTTGTCATGGCTTGTTTTAACAACTCAACTTTTTTGATGTACAGACCCAAGTGAGCAGTTGAAAACTTGATAGTGTAAGGTGTTGATGTTATGGTTCTGTGTTTAGTCATACTGCAGCTCAGATGAACACCTTTGGAGAAGAGATGGTAGACAACCATACATCCTTGCTGTTGGTCGAACCAGGAACAGGATTGACATTTTCTACATTGTTGTGGACAAACAGCTAATCCCCTGCCAAGCCACAAGTGCATTGGGTGCGTTTGAGTACCTGGGCCAGCTCTTCACCTTCGTTCAAACAACAGTTTACAACATTGATGTAGCAATAACAAATGAGTCTCCCAGCGTTTGTGAGTTTCGTGCTAAAGTCTTCAACTAAAGAACTTAAATGTTTAAGTGTTTAATTTTTCAAGCTGTGCATGTTCCCTGCCAGTCCTTGATCTCTCATCTAAGACTAGATCACAGTTTTTATCCTAGCACCAGGTTTAAGTTAGTTTGTGCGCAAGATCGTTGTAGGCGTCAGTTTGGCATGACTGTACTTCTTAAGCATTTGATAATGGAACATCATGAGTTCTTCAAAGGGCTGTATCCAAATAGAAACCTGATCCCAAAACATCACTTTATGATGAACTATCCATCTTGTATCCAAACAATTGGACCATTAATACATATGTGGAGCATGAGATTTGAGGCAAAAAACAGGATATTCAAAAACACTCTTAAAAACTTCAAAAACATCACAAAGTCTCTTGCAAAAAAACATCAAATGTCTATTGCATGTCATTGGGAGACATCACATTCAAAATGTATTGAGTATGGACCTATGAAATCTATTAATGTGGACAATGAGGACTATGGTGATGTGTTGGCTCGAGCTTTGCATGTTGAGTCTGTATCTCAAGACATCCATGCAACTAACTGAGTTACAATCAGTGGGACAGAGTACAGGGTAGGATTAATAATTTGCAGTGAGATTGAACATGAAATGCCTGTGTTTTGCAGAATAGAAAAAATAATTGTTGTTGACAGTGTTATCTGCTTCCTTGTGAACAAGCTTGTGGTTGACCATTTCATTTAACATTTTCATTCTTACAAAGTATTTGAAAGCAATGAGAAAGATGTTTTTAAAGCAGACAGTCTTGTGATTTCTAAGCCCTTCAATTTACAAAGTGCTTATGGTGGAGATGAGAGCCAATATATTATGCCATTATTTTCTTTGTAAATGTTTAAGTTGTGCCTGATCTTATTACTGTGCTGATTCCTATGGTGCTGGGAGGTTATTTATTTTTGAACAAAAAAAGATTAATGTTTGTTTAAATGATTTTATTACTTGATCACTGTTGCTGCAACACATTTGAACTTATGATGTGACAGTAAAAAGTGTGTGTTGTGTATGTTAACTTTCTGTTGCCTTGCAAGTGATTACAAGAATTTTTAGATTTGGTGACTTGTATGTTGTATGTATGTATGACAGTGAATGTTAATTAACACACTAGTAAAAGGAAATAACATGATTTTAGGGTTAAAAAAATACACTTTAATGTGTCATAAAATAACATGATATATGTTAAAAATTAACTCTCATAATGAATGTGAATAACCCGATTTTAGTGTTAAAAATACACTTTAATGTGTCATAAAATAACACTCACAGAGTAAGAGAATAACACAATTTTGAGTTAAAAGTGCACTTATGTGGTGTCATAAAACAACACCAAGGGTGTCAAATATTTAACCCTTTTAAAGAGTTTAAACACTGTTTAAAGTGTAATTTTAACTCTGAATCCATGAGAATTATATAAACTCTGAAAAAGTGTTAAAATTAACACTGTATGAGTTGAATTAACACTCATGATTTTGCTGTGTAAAGTAATTGCAAATTCTCAAAAATGCTTAATGGCACTAATTGCTGTTAAAGGTGGCCCAACATTTTTTTTATGTTTAGGAGGATAATACGTATTAACGAAAA